>OY720454.1:24382812-24682812 GCA_963082715.1 Harpalus rubripes | reverse complement strand
CAGAGCGAAAGGTTTATAATGTGGCTGATATATAGCTGATGGTAAATTTAGAATTCTTATACACGTTTGCGGACGTTTTTCCGCCCACCTCACGTGAATATATTTGAAATATTTTCCTCCTCTGGATTTCGGCCGGTTCTTGACCCACTGACTGAAGGGCTATTCAGGTTATTATCTGCAGCCACTCACTCAAATTACACCCATCATATATTTTATGCTTGTCGCAGGATTTACATACATTTCAAAGGCATAAAACACACATCGAACTGGCCCGCATATTACAATAAACTTGTCCTTTATCATTGCTAACATAAAACACAATCTAGAATAGTGATAGTACTATTTATACATGCAGCTCTCTATATCCTGTCCGAAATGTCGAGAGCATTTGTTTGTAAAAAAGAATCTTCACATCTATTTAAGAATTTTCGCAGAACGATATAAAATTAGAAATGACTGACGAAATGCTAAAATCAGTGTATACAGTTGTTGACCGGAAACAAACACAATGAATTTCTTTTAATTGCATTCGGAGAAAAGGGGCACTGTATTCCTTTACATTTATATTTCCTTTCTACTTTTAATACTCGCTGTTTGTTTTCTTAGAGTTTTATAGAAATAATTTTATCTTTACCTCTTAATTACCTAATTGAAATGAAGTCCTCCGATACCTTTTAATATTTTTATGTAACTTGTTCTAGAAAGACTTTTTTATTATTATTACGCTAGGACGTAGACGTTAAGCTCATTTGTTCTGAACCTAGCAATTTGAGTACAGGTCTACCAAAATAGGAACTCATCTGGGTTGCGCAAAAGATAATATGCGATAGCACGATGAAAAGAGAGAGATAATAATAGAATTCTAGGTAAATAATCATTTGTACAATATAATTTTCCTTTCACTTTCCCATTACGCATGCAACCTTGAAATAATTTGCTATACTAGAGTGGGACTGTAACACAAATTGATCTGTGTCAGCCCTTATAATGCATGGATAGTAGCTTTATAAAATAATTAATAAAAAAGTACGTACATAATCCAAATTTTTATTGCCACTGGCAGCCTATGTCAGTCAACATATCTTTCAGTTTCATAGAAATACAAGTTTTTCCTATCTGTCATGATGTCATAAATTAAACCAAGTAATATTTAGTTTACTTTCGTTATTTCGTTATTTTCTGCATTCATTTAATAAGAGATGGATTCCAGTTTTCAAAAAAAGTTGGCCTGAAGTACTTAGAATTTGAAATAGAGTAAATATATGAGGTCGACGTCAAACGCATTAAACAGTCGAATAATTTAATAACTAATAAATTTTTTAAACCTTTATTATTATACAGGTAATGTTTAGTTTTAATAGATATTACCCATGTTCTACTTTGTTACTCAGGTGAAAAAAACCCATTTTGATGCTTAAACCTTAGTTACAGTACTGTCAATAAATGAAAAAATTTGAATCAAATATATGGTTCCAAAACTATGCGGGTACCTAGAGATCTGGAACAGGTAAAGACGTCGGGTAGTGGAATCGATGTTCGAAATTTTAATTCCAATATTTTGTTTGTCTGCTTCTTCATACTCACAAAAGAATTTTTATGATAATTGGTTTATAATGAATAAACAAATATGTATTTATTTACAAAATTATAGTAATACTTCCGTTAACTTAGGGTGACCAGACGTCCGGATAAAGCCGGACTTGTCCGGCTTTTTAACAAAAATATGAATGTCCGGCCGGCTTTTATTTATGTCCGGCTTTTTCAAGAAATAGTGAAAAAAATAGTTTTTACCTCACAGTACTAGTACACAACTTTTTTCCGCACTCGCACGTGCTGAATTCGTCGCACGCATTTATTTTTGTTAATTTAAATTGATCTTAGATAAGTGAAAAATATCGCATCATATTTAAAATATAAATGGAATAATATTTAAGATCAATTTCAAATTTTAAATATATATAGAATATATAGAAATAATTGTTGTTAAGTTCAATTAATGTTAATTTTTATTTCTTTTCAAGTGTTTAATAAAATATATGTTTGTTTTTTGTTATTATTATTTTGTTATCCTTTTCTACTAAAAATCATTCTTTTTTGTCTGTTGTGTCCTCCTTTCGTGATCTAAGATCTGGTCACCCTAGTTAACTATGCAACAGGGTGGTGACTTGGACGACGCAGCATAGGAGTTTCAATGGTAATATCTTAATGTGCAGTTATTTGCTCCCCGAATTATTTTAGAACAAAATTGTATTTAGGTTTTTGCTACATAAAAAAATACTACATCCGAATATGATATTGTTTACAATTTTTCAATTTCCGAAACCGTAAAAATATTTTTTGCAAAAATCATTGGTGCCATGGAATAAAATTTAAACAAATATCACATAAACAATTAGGAAATGTCAGGTAATAATTTTACAACAGATTGGGGTATTGTTTAATGGTAAATGGAGGTTTGTTTGAACAGTTTATGTCTTTTAATTTAAATTAAGGATCATATTCATAGTTGTTATAAACAACTATTACATTGTTGTCATCAACTACAATAAAGGTGTTTTCATTTTCCTCGTTTTGAAAATAAGTTTAACGTCAAGAATCTATGACAGATGTTTGCACTTTTGTTTAATTTTTTGTCTCATGGCATCAATGATTTTTGTAAAAATATTATTGTTTTCGATTATTTTTACAGTTCTGGATATTGAAAAATTATAAAACATAGCATATTCGGATTCAGTATTTTTATGTAGCAAGCACCTAAATACAATTTTGCTCTAAAATAATTAAGGGAGCAAATAACTGTACATTAAGATTTTACCATTCAAACTCCTATGCTGCGTCGTTTAAGTCACCACCTGTATATTACTGTAGAAGTCTGAAAATAGGTTAATCTTTGGATTGGCGCGCTAAACCTATGGATTTATCAATTTGATGTAGTAAATCTACGAACAATATATGTTTAGGAAAGTTCCAAGCGAAAATGTTTATATTGACAAGAACAGTAACTTAAATTTCACAACCTTATTAATTTATAATGATACGAGTAATACAATTTTTCGTAGATTTTCCGCATCAGATTGGCAAATCCTAAGTTAATTCCGAACTTCTTCTAGTAACATACAGTGTAAATACTATAGAATCTCTAACACCGTAACATAGACGTTTAACATGAAAAAATGAGACTAATACAACCGTTTTAGTTTATGTTCTGTATTTTTATTTAATACCTGACGTTTCGGCAGCATATACTGCTGCCTTCTTTAGAGAAAATACGTAAATAAATAATAGCAAAACATTAGGGTAACAAAATTACAACATATTTAATATGACAAAATAGTTTTTTTAAAAACATTATCTGTCCTGTATAACTTTAGGATATAAGGAAAATCTAAAAAAAAGTGACAATTTTTTTGTAAGTAGGCTTTGGTGACAGAATAATCATAAAAATAGATCTAGTATATACTTATATACCATTTGTAAAATATCTGGCTTTCATTTTTTGAAATAATAGTATATTTATCATATCTTTAAATTAAGGTTATGCGGCCGCTAGAAGCCCAATATAAAAAATTTAGGTATCAAACACTTGAGAATTTTATGCTCCAAAATTCTGTATAATAAAGCACTCTATATATTTTGCGTGACATATAATATTTGAGAAAAATTGTTTTTCTTTGTTAAACATCTATGTCACGGATTCTTCTATTCACCCAGTATGCAAGTATTGGGGATTTTAAATAAGCTATATGACATCTGGTGCTATTTTGTGGAACTATCGTTGACAGGATAAGTTAATGTTATGTGATATAAATCTTATCAATTATATATTACTTACTTTTAGTAGTACAGTTCTGCCTAATAATACACAATTAATTACAATAGAAATTATAAAATATCAATTTATCCTATCAACGTTAGTTCCATTTAAAGCTATTTTGGCGCTGCGATCTTATTTTCAATCCCCAATACTACAAACTGAATTTGTTCACAAACAATGTGTTGGTCTCGAGTTAAAATGGGTTGTGAGTTGGAAATGAAATATAATTTCCTACAGCCGTACGAAAAGTACAACTTTACGCACTCTTTACACTGTGTAAAGTGTCACATTTCAAGCACTAGTGCGTGAAAAGTACTTTTTCTACAGTCTATGTACACAGTAGGCATTTGCGCTCTCTTTTGTCAACGCTCATGTGCGACAAAGAAAAAACGCTCGCTGTCCAGAATTCTAACTATACAATGTTTAGAAACGTCACTTGTATACATTCTTAATGGAAACGTTTAGTCAGGAACTAATGGCACTGTAGTTACACATTTACCACCTTCACAAGTCAATCTGACATATAACTGCTCTGTCGGTATAGAACATAACCAAACAAAATGCCGCACTACTGTGAAAATAAAATAGGGCATTTATTTCGAGAAACGAAAGTATAAAATGCTTAGATTAGATTGAAGCAATAGCTCAAGAAGGATGGGAAAAACGATAAATTAAAATTAAATATAAAGTAAATTGTATGAACAATGGACCTTTCCAATTTAAGGACTATCTCTTTCTATCGCTGCAAATAGTAAGAAAATGGCGCGAACAACTGCCAGTTGGGCTGTCAAACGAAACGTCAAAAATATTGCAGTCATTAAAATACTTGTATTCTCAGTGAAAATTTGCATCGTTAGACATTTTACCTTCAATAAAAGCTTTTGTAACTTATTTCCATAAGATTTTTTAAAGTTATCCGAGATATTCTCACATTTTACGTCTAAATGTTTTAGAATCAAACGTCATAGGTCTCAGTTGTTCTTACTATGCGCAGATCCCCATTGCGCATATCTTCTATCTCTTTAAATTGGAAAGGTCCATTGTGCTGCCACTTGAAACAAATAAATTTTTGTTATGGTGGAGGACCCTATTATGGCGACTGTAGAAAAAATCTTGTGTGTGTTTCGAGCGCAAAAGGACATTGTCGATTTCGAGAGAATGCCGCGCTCCTGCGTCGCGCGTCAACAACCTCTAAATCGACAATTTTCCATTTTGCGTTCTTAATACACAAATAGCTATTTCAAGCACTACCGCCTGAAAAGTAAATAGACGTTGCTAGGCAACATACAAAATCGGTTAATTTACATGTCAAGTAGATAATTAGGCAGTAAATAACAATGAAATTAATAATTTTTTAATAAATATTCGTGTGCACTATATAAATGAAACAAATAAAAAAAATTTATTAACAGATTGACTACTAACCTAATACTTAAGAACATTATCATATTTTTTTACATAATGAGTCCTAACATAATTTTTAAGATTAATATTAAAAAATGTACTATTTGTACAATTCTAGAAGACTAATATACTTGTCTCCGAGATTCTTTCGAATTTTGTACAGTATTATGAGAAAGAGCACCAACAGTCAAAGTTGTGCCTATAATCTATACTACGTACAATACGTCATTGTCTACGTGTTGTTTACGTGATTAAAATTTGTATATTGTCTACGCGCCTGTAGACTATAATTATTTTAGTTTTTTGCTGAAAAGCATGGGTTAGTTAGCCATTGAAAGTAGCGTACTAATGTCCTTTTATTGAAATAGTAAAGTGAAGTATTTTACGTTGTAACCAATATATGTCAATAGTTGCTGGACTGGGACCCACCAGTTTTGCTGGTTCTGGTAAAAAACAGACATCGTGTGCTAATAGCACATATTGATAACATTTTTAAACAAACATTGCATATTTCTTCGTATATGCTATTATGTGCTTTAAAGTAAAATTTAACTTTTTTAAATTTAAATCTCTAGTGCGCATTTGCAATATATACAAAGTTTACATACTTTACATTCTGTATGCATTGTCTACATTTGACATTCTTTACACTGTTTACGCGTTGTGTACGTATACAAGTAATCTATCATAGATTACGCATAGACGCATAACCCTGCTAACAATATTTGTAGATGCCTGTACACTCAATATTATTAGAAATAGCACTAAAATTTGTCATGCTATAATTATATACGCACTAGACCAAAAAAAAGACTACTTTACACACTTGTTGCATAAATAACTATTATGTAAAATATTTGTTTATTTTATTGTTTGTTTATAAGTGGACGAGTCATTTTATTTTGCCGCAAGAGTAGATGTGTAGCTGACTGGAAGTTAATCGTTTATTTCATCTCATCACCTTCAACCACAGGCAAATCCAAACAATTTTGTCATTAATCAGTTCGACGTAACTACCCCTCCAAGTATAATATTTATTTTAATAGATAAATATTGCCATGCTGTAAACAAATAAATTCGAATAAAATTAATATATAGTCAAAATAAATATGATATACGATTAATATTTCGATAAGGCTCCAAAACCAGAGATAAAATATCTTAATATAATTATTTATGTATTAATTATGCGAAACACGCAGATATAAAAGCAAAAGCAGATTGGCACACCCAGCAATGGGTAAGAAGCCTTGATGATATATTTATTTATTTATTTATTATGCGAAGCATAGTAAGTGACGCTGAAAATCCGTTACATAGACATAACATAGTAAAACAATTTTTAGTTGCGCGTTGCCACAAAATTATTTTAGAAAAATAAATAAAAATTGAAGAGCATAAAATTCTACTTAGTTTAGTAAACAAAATTCGTTTCATATGATTAGTAACTCTTAAAATGAAATATGAAAATTTAGAAAATTTAAGTTTAATGGTGCTGGGCGTGGAATTAAAACAAACAGACAAATGTTTGATATTTTAACTGTCAAATGATAATTTTATTAAAAAAAGTAAATTCAATATTATGACAAAAAATCATACATTTGTTACGCTTTTGTTTTAATTCGATGGCTTCTTTATTTTTGACGTGATTTTCGACATTGTCATCAAATTTTTGACGTTATAAATCATGCACAATTGATTTTGTTCATTAGGTCAAATGCAGAATTTCATGATCTACAACTTTTATTTGAAGTATTTTTGTCTAAAATAATTTAGGAAGCAACGCGCAAGGAAAAACTGTTTGCAATGTTAAATGCTCATGTAACGTATTTCGGGCGCCATCCTATACATAGATCTTGAGGAAGAGAAATAAAAGATATTTGCAGTTTTGGGATGTGGTTGGAGACAGTTGGAAGATTGGGTGGAGAGAGAGAATTCTCAATTGATAATGAAACACATCGTTATAAAAAATATTAGAAAGCAGATTTTTGAGTGATCTTCGACGGAAAATAATTCAATGTGAAGTAATACTTTATTTAGTTGTTCCCGATATATCCAGTTCATTTTCATTCACTGAAACATTCCTCCTTTGTTCTGCCAAAACCATAACCAAATCTTCAACTTTTTAGATGTTATCGTTCGTTCTTGCCTGTAAAGGTCGTCCGCACTTTAAATTATCCTCAATCGATTCCTGTCTCCAACAAAATTATACATATGAAATATTCTTCAATGGGATTGCGTATAGCTTAATTAGTAGAGTATCCTACTAGAAATTGAAGGGTGCTGGATTCAAATCTCAGTAGGTCTGTTGTCTACTATTTATACTTCAAATTATATACATCAATATTTCACTACAAATTACGGTTGCGCATCTACCACTTCGTATCTCATATATACGTCAAATATCCTTTCACGGATAATTTTGGATCATTGCCCTCTTTTGTCAAGAGGATATCACTACTTCGTTTCACTCGTTTTCTTAGAGTCAGACTTTTGCAGAAACTGCAAAACTCTTTTAATTTAAATCAAACATTGAAAGTTAGAAGACAACTGTCTTTGTAACTTAAAAGTAAAAACTTGCGAACTTGCGATTGTCAGTTGTTAATTCATAGGTAGGTAGATAATATAAAAACTACTCAGCAAATGTTTAAAAATACTGTTTTTTCAAAATCATTTTTTTTTAATATCATCTGAATCTGGAATATTATTTGCCAAGATCTATCCCAAAACGGTGTCGTTCAAAACCTAATATCCGGATGGTCAAACTATCTTCATCCCGTTTTTTTATCAATATCAGGATATCAGGAAAATTAAGGTGATACTTTAATTTAATATCAGCGAATTTTTCTAATACGTATGATGTATGATTTATTGAAAAAAGTTGAATATGAAACTAGTCTTCCTGAAATACATATTATGTAAACATTACAATTTAGACGGGTTTGAAGTTTGAGGTGTTAAATTCAATTTACATAAGCAATACGATCACGATGCGATCAATTTACAATACATTTATATTAGACGGTATAATACGTTATCATTTTGCTTTTGTGTTATGTTTCTGTCATATGCAGAGAACAGAGAATCATGTTAAAACATTTTTTAACCCTACTTTAGTCACGCGATTTACAGATGTATATCACGCATCTTTAAACTTTGATACAATAGATACCTCTTAAACCTCTTAAACGTTCACGCTTTAACTGGTTGCCGCTTTAACCGGCTACTTTCGCCCAGTCTGTTTTTTCCTCACAAATCGCTATTCCTTCACTGAATGTACTCTGAGACTTCTTCTATCACTAAACACATTCTGTGAGAGTACTAATCGTACTTTCCATTTATGCAATTTAAATATAAGATATACTATTGTAGGCCACGCGACTAATCGTGTTCTACTCGTGTTGAGATTTTTTATTTTTGCAAATACCTATTGTTTGTTCATTTTCATTGGGCGTCTATTAAGCCTGGTTTCCATCGATAAGGCTGAATGCATTATGAAAATTTACTAGGATACTATATCCAGCTACTTTTTACCTCCCGTCATACCGTAGGTAATGTATCTAATCGTGCCAAAAATTCGATGATGAATTTTCAGTAAATAAGCACGAATTAGGGTCCCTACAACACGTTTTTACTATTTTTACGATGTGTGTGTGTGTGTGTGTGTGTGTGTGTGTGTGTGTGTGTGTGTGTGTGTGTGTGTGAGTATGAGCGTGCGTGCGTGTGTGCGTGCGTGCGTGCGAGTGCGTGCGTGCGAGTGCGAGTGTAAGCGTGAGTGTGTGTGTGTGTGACACTTTTTTTGGCCTGAATAACTCTTATAACAAACTTCCAAATGTATCTATTTTCCGTATTTAAGCTTCCTGTATTCATATAACGAGTTGACTAGATTTTTGGTAAAATTGGATAAATGGAAGTGATACTTTACTTGAGGCCCATAACAGTTTTTAATGAAACACTGTATTAAAATATAATCCAAAACTTGTTAAATATAGTATTTGCGACTTTTATATGAAGGGGAACAACATATTAGATTTTTGATACAATTTATAAATCGGAAGTGATACTTTATTTGAAGCTCTGAACAGATTTTCGTAAAAAATAAATTGATACAATCCAAAAATGTTCAAATTTATGATTTAAGACTTTTATACTAATGAGAACGACATATTAGATGTTTTATAAAATTAATAAACCGGAAGTACTGCTTTACAGGAAGCTATAAACAGATTTTCTTGAAAAAATATATTAAAATATGATCCAAAACTTCTTAAATTTGGTATTTAATACTCGTGTATAATTTGAAATAATATTAGATTTTGACTATATTTATATGATAAACCGGAAGTGGTATTTGATTTGGAGCTCTTAACAGATTTTCGATGAAAAACATAATAAAATATAATCCAAAATTTGGTATTACAGACTTTTCTATTTATTGAAACAACAAATTAGATTTTGTTTACGAACAATCAACCGGAAGTTATACTTTACTTAAAGTTCATTGCTATTTCAAACATGGAACTGACAGGAGGTCATGTGTTGGCCACATCAGATTTTTTAAATATGTCATATGCTTAATTTTCTGTTTCATACTAAAAAAAGTGCTCTTCTACCGGTATCGGATGCATTGGATCATACTCAGCCGGTAGGAAGTACTTACTGGCCTTAATAATTAAATAAGTATTTATGGTACCTATATTTGGTCTTGCCCAGTCATTACACCCATCATTGTTTTCAAAGCATTCCGCTTCTCGGCGTTAATTTCTGAATCTCTTTTCAGCCTCTTTGGTCCAGTAAATACTTCTTTCAAAACATTTCTATCTGTACTATCTTGCAGATAGAACTTCGTCACTACACGTTTGATTCAATTTTTGGCAGATAGAAAGTGACATAATATGGAAGATAGAACCTAACTATACAAAAATCTCATTTTAACAAAAATTTGTAGTTACAACCTTTTCATTCCGCGATTTTTAGACTGCGCGACTAAACTCGTCACAAAACTTGGCGCGGCTAACGTACGGATATATATTTCTCAATACTTTTACTAGTATAGTTCATTTTGGTACTGTTTTCTAGCGAGATTTTAAAATGAAAATTGACATTTTGGACGCAACAAAACATACATACACAAATGCAATCCTTCACTCATCCTAGTACTGTGCTGCCACTACTATATAATATTTTTCAGTAGAGGCGGTAAGTATTGTGCATTATCATATCATATCACTAATGTAAGAAAAAATTGCAGTGTTCCTGATCTTGATGAGATTTGAGGTAGTTGGGTTTTTCGCTTGTCAAGAGTTTGATATTTGTGTCTACAGGACTTCAGGATTTGATGAAATTTTGTGCTGTCAGAATATATCTGTGGCTTAATGCAAGAACAACCAATATAAATTTTTGACAAAACTAGCATTGGCTGTGTAATAAAAAATATTGTATTTTTACAAGACTAACCTAAGTCCAATTGTAAAGGAATGGAACCTATAGGAATCGGAATCCACTGAAACACTGTCGAGGCAGAAAACAATAAAATACTTATTGCTATAATAACCAGTATATAAATGTCAGTAAAATCTCATGTTCAGACGTTCAGGGAACAATTAAACAATAAAACAATCGCACATTTTAGCACAAGAGGGTCAATTGAAATGGCTAGGACACCTACATAGAATGGATGATAAAGCAAGAGCAACAGGCAACAGAAGAAGAGACAGACCAGAAAAATGTATACGGGAGAAGTAACAAAGTCTGTGACAGACAAGAAGTTAACTATAGACGTCAAGACCATAAAACAAGGAGAGGAAATATAGAATACAAATCCGAAAAAACCTATATAAACAACCGGATTCTAAAATAAAGTAAAATCTCGAGGGGCTTTATTGTTATAGACAGTTTACAATACAAAATTGGTGACATTTGTAATCAACAGTAATAGTTTAGAATATCAAGTTTTACAGATATGTAATCTCTCGGTTTTATTAACACTGCTGCAGTAGCACAATGGTTAGAGCAACGGCTCTTATTCATTAGCACGCTAGGGGTCCTAGCTTCGAAGCACACTGAGGCATGGATGTTTGTCGTATGTGAAGATGGGGTATGTCACATACCCCACAATAGAATATTAAAATATGTCATATAAAATATAAAAAGTAACCAGGGACTTTATTTTGTGACTTTAAATTCTGTCGGAATTTGGTGCTCCAGACCAGTAGAGTTTGAAATCTATCTGTAGTAAGAATTGGGGATATCCGAATTCTGTCAGTTGCGAATTCTACTGCTCCAGACCAGTAGAATATGAAATCTGACAAAATTGGGATTTCCCCAATTCTGGTCTAGAGCAGTAGAATTCGTAGTGTGGAAAACTCAATTCCGACTAAATTTGAAATCAGACAGAATTTAAAGTTACAAAATCTTCTCATTATACCTACCTACTAATAAAACCAAATATTAGTTTGTAATAATATTGTTATTAGCAATTTAATGTTTTGGAGAAGGTATATGCGAGTCATCATGGTAGGATCGTGTAAGAATACAGATGCACTGGAAGGGAAAAAGATAGTTATACATAAAAATCGCGATTGTTGTGATAGGTTATGGCTCTCCCAGTCTATATGTCTCCGTCCACGCTCCTACCATGGTGACATCACATATCCTTTCCCCAATTTTTTAATCATTATTTTCTCGTAAATTAAATTTGGTTACATACCCCATTCTTGTTTATTTTAAATCTATCATCTCATGCTAAAAATTACGAAATGTTGCCATAGTCAAATTTATGAAACCGAGTAGAAAGAGAAACGTTATCATTGTTTGTTGTTTAGTAATACGGATAAAAGGAAAAAATGTGGTAACGATATACTTAATTGTTAATTATATACCATTTATTTCTCAACTGGAAACGACAAATCTTTATCGCTCGTATTCGCACTCGAGTTGTCCAAATAACAACCGGTCATTTACTTGTAAAGCACACGGCTAATTTCTTGTAAATCTTATTCCTTAATTTCTTTCCACACCCTCTGGATTTTCTTCTTCCTTCAATTTGCCCTCAATCCCTTTCTGTGTGTATCCAGTACCGTCTCCCCTGTATTTCCATGCGCTGGTCGCCGCGTAGAACGGCGCTCAGTTGCTTTCGAACCGCCGTGTAGTGAGTTTGCTGCATCTCTCTTTCTCATAGTGCCGTACTGTGGAGTGCTGTGACTGTGAAATATATATACTGTGCTCGAGTGGTTTGTGTAGTGTGTACACGAGGAATGAGGATTCAGACTTTAAGGTGAGGACTCAAAATAGGTTATAAAGTTTAAATAATTGAGATTATATTAGATAAAATAATATTTCCCCGCATAGAACATAAGTTTTCGATGTCTTAAAGATACACAAAATATGTGTATGATGTAAAAATACATAAATGAAAACTATGTAAAAATATACTGCAACAGTTTTTGTTCGACTGTATGTATTTTTATAAAAATGAATTTAAAATGTAATGTATATTGTTATATTTTAACAAGTAAAAAATGAATGAATATTTTCTGTTTTAAAAATAAAATATACGTATTGTATATTCATTTGTAGAAAATGTAGTCTCTAATGCAGTATATTGCAGTTATTTGAATTTTAATAAAAATATTCTTATTTTTATACAAAATTTGAATTAACCTACTAAAATACTTTATATTTAAACAATGCCTTATAATTATTACTGCTTTATACAAATTGTACACAAAATTCTGTCCATAAACAGTTAATACATAATAGTATACATGTTTTACTAATGTTGTAACTGTATTTGTTGTAAATACAGAATGATTCGGGCTAAATACCATTTAAAAAACAAAGTTATGTATGTTTTACCATTAAAACATTTCTATCTAATGGCATTTCCTGCAATATGTGAAATTATGCATGAAATAACAAATTGTTGAATATGCAGTAATTATTCATGTTTCTTTCTACAAAACCATACAATTTAACCTATATTCCACATGTTAAAAATTCTGTACTGTATTATTTTTTATTATCAACGTATTAAATCATGCAAGTTCAAAATTATACAGTAGAACTTTCCAAGGTTTTCGCTGAAAATCTTTACCAATTTTATACTTTTACTAACAGTTTCTAAAGGAAAAAACATGTGTGCCTGTATTTTGCAAGAAAGTGTGCTGCTGTATTTTCACTTTTCGAGCAAGCTAGTTTAGCTTCATGTAGTTCATTGCACTAAAGTAGTAGGCCTTGAACTCAGATGTTTTAATGATACGTATTATTCTAGAAACATAAAAGAGCTCAGTTTCGCTGTGACTTACCTATATAAAGGTTGTTTTATACACGATTATTTAAAAAAATATTATCGATATCACATTATGGAATGAAATAACTTTTTATACATTTTGTATTTAATAAAATTAATTTGATATTAGTTATTAAGTATTTGTAAAAAATATATTATTTCTGTGACGTGAGTCACTTTCTTCAGGTATTAGAAGCTAGAAACATTTCTATTCATATATTTTAATTTTATTTCTTTATCAATAATGTTAACTTATTTTGTTTTGTTGTTATTATTTCTTGTTTTTTTTTTCTAGGCCAGAAGGTGACTCACTCGCCGAAACGTACCTACTTATACTAAATTACATATACAACTAATATCAAATAAATTTTATTGTTATATTAATTAAGTTGTAAAAGATATTATTTTGTACTTAGTTTCTATTTAATCATGATAGAATATTATACATTAATAAATACCTCAATAAATACATTATTAATAAATAATTTTACCTGATGGAATTCAACTTTTTTATATTCACTGCTTCCAAAATATCTAATTAGGGTAATTTACTTCCATATCTGAAAGTTTTTAATGTTTTAATAGATAATATATCGTTTAGTACTGATGTACGGTTACCTTAGCTCGACTGTTAAAGAGTCAAAATATCTAATTATATAACTTTAAATAAAGAATAAATTGGACTTAAACTTGTTACTTTATTACTTAGTTCAAAAATTTCCTAGAACGACTTATTTATTTACTTATTTCTTTATTTATTCACACATATTTGTATATTTATGAGACTTGTCATAGAGGATAATTGTGTTTCTGATGAAGAAATATTAACTACATAATCCTGCCCAACTGATCCAACAGCTGATTTTAGTGTATATTAAATAATCCATTTCTACTAGTCTCTGCGACGTCCAATAAATAGGTATTTTTTATTCACGTATATTCTACCTCTATGAACTCCTGCTGTAAATAAAGCATATCTATTTTTTGGACGTCGCAAGGAAAAATAAAAGTGGATGAGTTGCCACTAAAATCGTAAAATCGGCTGCTAGATCAGTTAGGATGACGCCGTTTCTGATAATTCCCGTGATGAACTTTCCTCGTCAAATTAAAGTACCCGAAGGTAAACAACTTTTACGAGGGTGATGCTAGAATTAGTGAGCTTTGGAGCATAACAAAATCAGGGAGGCTATGAAAAATAAAATTTGCACTATCAATTGTCATTTGAATTAAGTTATGAACGCTAAGTTATTTAGAACTTAGTAAATCATTATAGTATCGGTGTTGTGAGTAAAAATATGGAATTAACCAAATAGCATTTTCTTCATATTTTGGCGAAAAATAAATATAAAAACAATAGTACTCACCTGCTTTGGCAATTACTAGGTAGAATGTTTTTGATTCATGCTGTAATTCATGATTATTTTAAAAGCTTTCAGCATTTGGTTTGAAGTTTTTAAGAAAAAGAAGGAAAGAATGGTATGTCTTATTATTAATAATTCTCGCGTGACCCTCGTATAATACAAATCAATTTTCGTTACATGTTTACACAATAAAATAATAATAAAAATAATTAATGAACCACTCGGTGTAAATTTCATAAATAGGTTTTATCGTGGGTTTTATTAAACACTTCTTATACCTTCTTCAGCAGACGTACAGAATTACGCTAAATACAATAATTGTTACATATTCCCAAATACTTAAAGTTAATATCGATTTTAATATTAGGTATTTGTACTTGTAGACTCTAATTATTCGTCTCGGGACGAATTTTCAGGGCACGAATTAAGTCGTTCCGATTAGATCTCGCTGCATGTAAACGTAGAAAACGCCAGCCATTTCTCCTCGCCTGCCATTATATTTTTAAGAATTGTAATTTTGGTTATTGAATGTTTTATTCATAAATGCTGGCCACTGTATGGAGACAAACGTTTTTTTTATCCCTTCTAAGATCGTAAATACACAATGCGGGCCGTGTACAGGGTGACGGAACCAGCCATATGTGAAGCAGAAGACGTTAAAATCAACTCGACTGTGAAATTTGACGAAGGAGAATAAACAATCGGGAAAATAAATAGATGCTTAACAAGCCATAAAAGGGATCAAGTTTGGAAGATATTTTAACGGGAAAGTGGTTATTCAACGTTCCAAAATCACTGAAAATAAAAATATGTATAAACAAATAAATACATATCTGTCTAAATATGGTTCTGTTGGCCCAAGTTCAAATCTGACTGAAGTCAAACTTAAAAATTATATTCGATTTTCGAAATGCATAGAAGTCATATCCGTGATGTGATACACTCTTCACAAAGGTTTTGAGTGCCTATGAGTGAAACCCGTCATGATACATTTTACTTCGCAATTTTCAGAACGTTATTCTGTGAACAGTTTATAGTTTTTGTGGAGACGGTAGACGATACCACACAAATTACTTTTATGTTATGCAAAGTTATGGTAGTGTCAAAAGTGTCATTTTATTATGTGCCTCGCAAAATTCTATTTGCCAAATAAATTCACTTTCTAACCATGTTTCATACACTGATTTTCCTTTGGTCGTCATTTCAAATCCACAAACACAAATAGATAAGTTTAAATTTGCAGCATTTATGATTTCCACAAAATCAGGTAGTTTATCAAATATCTTAACGTTTAACAACTGAAATTGTTATTATCAAAAACAAAATGTACGGTTTTTTTATTTTTTTAATTATGGTTCAAACGTAATGATCATTTACTGAAATTTTATATATATATATATATATATATATATATATATATATATATATATATATATATATATATATATATATATATATATATATATATATATATATATATATATATATATTAAAATACACAACTAATATAATTCACGACAATAATAAGAAATATTCGCACTATCATATACAACTGAATATTGTCCATGATGTGCTTGTTTAACCGAATATGGGCGGCCAGTTAAATTACAGAACTTTCTACCCTCTTTGTATGTACCAAAGCCATATAATATATATATATATATATATATATATATATATATATATATATATATATATATATATATATATATATATATATATATATATATATATATATATATACATACATACATATACTACTAACTAAACTAGAGTGAGTTTACACTGTTAAGCGTTTGTGCCGAATTGAACAGATGGACGCCATAACGAGACGCTAAATGAAAGGTGCGAAATTTAAACGTTGGAAAAAACATGTTATCTCGAGTGTTATCTGAAGCTACAAAATATAGACATTATGTACACTGTAAAAGATGAAGTCAATCAAATTCAATAATAAAATAAATATTTACATGAAACAAATAGCAAAACAAGCTTTGTAAGAAATACTAAAGAATAGAAATAAACTTGAAAGACGCTGGCTAACAGAAATGCCAGATTATTGGGGAATAAAATACACTACAACTAAAGAAATTATTTATTATAATTATTGAAAAAATAATGTAAATAAATATTGGTCGTACCTTTTATTGTACAACTGAGCTTTATTATTTTGTCATGAAGAAATTATCTAAAATGCATATTTTAAGTTACTGCATAGTTACGTTTTTTTCATTATGCTATAGAATTTGCACTAGAACTTGCGTCTCGTTATGGCGCCCACCTGTTCAATTCGGCACAAAACTGGACATATCTTGCCTTGTCTATAATATTACCGACCGCTATCACTCCCATTAGTCTCTGTATTCATTCGGCTACCTTCGCACCCCTTCAGTTCGAATTTGGAATCGCTCACATAATATAGGTACCATATCATGGCCGAATGTTCCCGAAAATCGAATAACCGGAAATGGCACTTTACTAGAGGCTTAAAATAGTTTTTCTTCGAAAAATACCTTTAAATGTTATTTTTTCGAGATTAATGTTACTATAAAAATTAAAGATTATTAAATTTTCTATAGATTTGCATTAATACTTTTTTCTATATATTTTACGGATAAATTTATAAAATTATCTATAATTTAAATCCCAGAGCCTACACTTTAAACAAACAAAACGCAGTTATTCAAATGTATTTAACTGACAGGTAAATGTCACTATCAAAGAACTAATTATATCAAAATAATATTAGTAACGTTTTAAAAAGGAAAAAGTAAGTAGAACAATAGAAAAGGAATTCAATACAGTTTCCAGCATAAGTAAATATATAGGTATGTATTTATATTAATAAAAATTAACGATATGCAAAAATATTGAAGCAATCCTCATGTTTGGATTAGTGAATTCTATTCTATCCTGGTATTTAAAATTTAATCATTTTATTATAGTTCCGATGGCTCAATGGTTAGAGCAACGCCTCATGTCATAAGTGCCCTCAAAGCTCTGGGTTCGAATCCCACGAAGGCATGGATGTGTGTGAATGTGAACCCACTCTGTAATTGGGATTTAATCCTGTTGAGGGGTTAAAAAGGTAGTTACTTGGATTAGATTAGACTATATTTTAAAAAATAAACTGTCAAAATTAGAGTAAAATTCGCTAATCCAAAAAACTTAGTCTTTTTTGTGACTCGGGCTGTAAATGGCGGGAGGTATTGTGTTGGCCACACCAGATTTTTCTTAAGTAAAATTCGTGTTCTAGTATGTTTAGTTTTATAAGTTGGATTATAAAATAATCATATTTGTAGATATTAATAATTATTCTTACCCAATTCCACTAGAATTTGAAATAAGTTGCTCATAAAACACTGAGATCGCAGTATTTATCGATGGATAAATCTTAAAGGGAATGGAGACTAGTCGAGGTTTACGTTTTTAACACATTCGTCCAAAAAATTCAATTTTAAATGTTTAAGTTGTTCTAAAAATTCTATTTTTATTAACAATGGTAAAAGGAGGGAAATGAAAATATTTAATTCTAGATGTACGAATACTTCTATCATTATTTAAATTTGAGTTTTCAAGGCTTCAGCTTTTCATTTGTCGTCTAAATGTATTTTCAAATTGTTTCATATACAAAATTAAATTTGTAATGTTAGTATGTTCCTACAATTAATTTGTATTCTGGATACCGTACTATTAATGTATTTATTATCAGTATAGTCACATAATATAGGTTTAGAATGTGATGAGACACAGTTATGCACATATGCATATGTTTATAACAATGCATATTTAGATCACAATGCATTGAATTTTGATTACCAAGTATTAACCTTATTTTTGATTTACATTTTCATGATTATAATTTAAATTCCCTTGCATTTCATCATGTTCATATATCAAATATCAATGTTTCCCGAACAATGATAGCTAAATGCTAATATTAAACATTATTATTACATTTGTTGACTGACATTGTAACCAGCAATGATTTGGGAATTTTTCATTCACGAATCCATGTGTAACGGAGTGGAATTGTGTCAGATATTCGGCTCGTACTACACCACCCCCAGCTAAAAATGCCAACAAAAACCATAACATCCTGTTGGTTTAATTAGCCGAAGAGAGGGGGAAGACACGAAAACTGAACCGCATCAAGCAGTCACGAACGCCACTGGGACGGTAATTCATCCCCGTCGGATTCAACCTGCGAAATAAAATTATTTCAGAAATAGATAATTTTTATTAAAACATCTCTACTACATACATATATTACTAAGTGTAAAATGTACAAAAAGCGATTATAATTACGGTGCAAATATTTCATCATTACCGCATCTGTGTTCAAGCAGATTGGCACACCCAGCAATGGGTAATAAGCCGTGATGATATATTTATTTATTTATTTTATTTTTATAATTACCTATATTTGTTGTTCATGGAAACAATTTTTTCTGAAACTAGAGCGAAAGTACTATTTTCTAGTTGCATTTCCCTTACTAGTCACGAAAACGGGTGTATACTCAACGCCGAAATATTCAATACCAGAATATTTAAAACCAGAATATTCAAAACCAAAATATGCATGCACAGAATCATTCAATTCCCGAATATTCAAAAACAGAATTGCTCATTGTACGACAGAGTATCTAATCTTACTAAACCCCATCTATCACCTAACTTAACCTACAGTGACCTTCGTTTGGCCACGCCCCCATATTCGATTTTGAATGATCCGGGAAAAGCGCTTTCTGGCGATGCGCGATTCTGTTTTGAAATTCGGGATTTGAATGATTCTGTGCATGCATAGTGTGGAATATTCTGGTTTTGAAGACATTCTCACGAAAATATTTTTATTACAAATTTTATAGAATATTAATATTTATAGTTGTTTTGTACATTGGATTATATGTTAATTCCAGAATGTCTAAAGGAACCTCGTCGCAATTATTTGCTCCGCAAGAGATTGCAAATGAACAGGAACGCACGCATCAAAAATACAAAACTAACAGTAATTTATTGGTTTTGGCATATTTACTAATTTTTTCTGTAAACTTAATGCATTATTAGATAGGAACTTATAGAAAATCAGATTTAATTATTACATTTAAAATTAATTTTTATTAAAATCAAAGGTTTCAGAAAAAAATTAATATATGACTCGTCAGTAAAATATATGTACTTGACTCGGAGCCGTAAAATGCTCGGCACGAAATATATACAATGTATGTATTGTGGAAATAAATATTTCATTATCTGATTTAAGTAAACAAATAAAATTTATTTGGATAACAAAAATTCAAATAATTTGAATAATTCCACGAACTAATATAAAATGTATAAATAAAATTATCATTGCAAACTTTTATATGTATATAAAAGTTATATTCGCAATGTTTATTTGTTATTGTCTAGATAATTATACGATAATTAAACTGGAATAGAAAGAACGCACTTCACTTTAGCGGATGAAAATATAATGAAAGATAATTAAAAAAAAAAAATACTGGAAACTACGCTGTGAAATATAATAGGCGTAGTCAATGCATACAGAACATTTATTCAAATCGTACATTTTTAATAATAATAATTACTTAATGTTATTTAAATATAGTTACTAGCTAGTACTATGTACAGCAGTTGTAATATGTACCTATTTGTTAAAGTTTTCACGTTATGTAGATAACATATTTTTAATTTCAGGAATTATATTATTGAAACTTTTTACCGTTTTAATTAAATTATTACATACAAATGTATTTTGTTTGTAGTTTTAATATTAATTATAGTCTTGTACATCCTTTATTAAATTTCCAATATGATGTGAATATTAGAAAACTGAGCCGTTCATTTCGAAACTATAATTTTATTTCTCTTGTGTCAATCATTTGATACTTAGGCGATATGTCTTTTGTCATTATCTTGCTAAATTACTAACTGTGTGGTTTTAGATATAATTCGAGCTATAATTACTAAAAGTTTTAATATATATTAGAAGTATGTTTTATATACTATAAAAATTACATTACATGTTTCACCTTATTGTATTTTAATTAATTTTTTTGTCTGTAAACGGACCGCCGATGCTGCTCCGTTCTTAAGATGGTATAGATCCGAACTCTAGTTGTAAGAATCTTAATCGATCATTTAATTCATTAAGTCACGCACCCCATAAAAGAATGGTGATACATATACTTTAGTAAAGATGCTTCCTTGACTGCGTAGGAAGATGGTGTGTAGGATGAAACTTTAAATGGATTCTCTTAAACCGGAGGAGATTTAAATAAAATTTTGACTACAAACCAGTAATGTTCCCTTCCATATATTCCTGTTTATTTATAGGAGCAGGATTACCTATTCGTTATTGTACAAATTACAATACCCAATATTTCCGCACATTTTAAAAGTTGGATTACTGGTTGTCTCCTATTTTATCCTTTGTAGTGCGGAGGTAACAAATTGATAAATAATTGCAGTAAAAAAGCCGGGTTAAAAACCGCTTTCCTTGCTGGTCACACAATATAAATCTTATATTCGCACTAAAACCACAGCACATAAATCTCATGATTAGGACAGAGTGCTCTAAGAAGTCTAAATGCAGTTGCATCGATTCCACTACGTTTCTCAGATTCTTTAAGCTGGTTTACACATTCTTCCAATACGTTAACTGCTTTCCTTTTGCGGAATCCTAGCCCAATGCGGTTTGTCTGAAACGCGATACAGCAAGAAACCAATCGTGATCCGACATTTGGGGAAGAACCCTAATAAAAACATCCAGATGACCTACCCCTGAAATTGGCCTGTGAAACGACCAAGAAGCGTTCTAAACTCTGAATTTGATTCATAATCATCGTTAATTCCACGGCCTTGGACAACTACATTCCATTGTGTAGGTGACCTTGTATGTGCTGGTGAATTCTGGCTTGCAAATTGTAATTGTTACGATAAACAACTTTCCGTTTATCACGAACGAGAATAAATAAATAAATCCGTATTTTTAATAGTTCTCATTTATAAATAAGTACGCTTGTTGATTTATTTTTTAGAATTTTATTTTAAACATGTTAATTGTTATATTCAACCATAATACGCTCAGCCATTCGTTTCCCCTTTATTATATATACCTACCTAAAAAACTATGTATACACATGGCTTGAAATAATATATTACAGCTGAGCGAGTTAGATGACCGAGGTGGACCGTTGTCAGTTATGAGCACGAGGTTGGAATAAGTATTCTCACAACCAATAGTAATCATTGAATTTTAATCATTAATTTTATTAATATTTTTAACAGTTTTATTATACAATATGTTATAGTCTGCTCATAGAAATCTATGGCAGTGTTACTAGCCCAGTTCCTAGGTTACATGACAAAAATTTTATTGATTCTAAACAATTTTATTACAATTTCACTTATAAAAATGAAAATGGAATTTTCAGGGTAGAAAGCGACATATAGCTAGCGGGAAATTTTTTCCAGGTGACTGGAAAATAAAATAAACAAAGATACACTTCCCAACTGTTTTGAAGGTTGAAAACACACATACTACTAACCAATTGTGAATAAACATTTTTGAATATACAGTAATCAGTAGTCTTTCGGGGAAAAAATAACACAGGATAAGTGAGATGATCTTAGTCCGTTTTCCAAAAATTAAGGCAGAACATAATAGAAAATTAGGGAATGCTGTGAAAAATTGGATGTGGCTATAAATCAACGCTTACGAAATGTTGAGCGGTAATTACATAAAAAGGTGATGTATTTAGTCTGAAAGTTTCTTTATATATTTAGGTATGAATTATTAAATTTGGAATACATTTGAAACAATTAGATAGATTTGTACGTAACGTAACTCTCTAAGTGAAAACTTGAAAATTATTTCCAATTTTCAAATAGGACAAAAGTGATTCATATGGTGCTGTCTACAATAGCTTTGAGAGTCCGTCAGGTGACGCCTGTTAATCGCCTTTTACGGTACAGATATGTCGTCACGTCACTACCAAAATCTTCGAATAGAAGCAGATAGGCACATCCGAGGACACATCCAAATATGTAACAAGCCGAGACGATATTTTTATTTACAAATCTAAGTGAAAATATTTATCTGTGATTTTATGAACATTCTGCATAAGCTATATCTATCCTAATCATTAGTACCACCATTTGAAGTTAGGGGTGCTCAAACAATTGATCGCGATCAACCTGTCGATCGCGAGATATTTTTATGGTGACATAATTTGCTCTTGTTTGCATGGTCAAAATTTCCTATAAATTTGACAATAATTGTTGCAAGTTAACTGTTTGAAACAAATGAACTTAGACCAATTATACATCGTTGAAAAACTAAAAGTGTTTTTCAAAGGTGTACCTTTTCAATATAACGTCCATATAAATTTTTTAACTGTAACATAACTCGAAAAAATTTTAGCGTCACCATTTGAAAGAAAATAAATATGTGCCCCAAACAGGTGCAAACTAAAGTCCAGTATTATTTCACATTTGTAAGTTATTCGCGTATATTTAGTGCCCTAAGCTTTTTTTCTCAAAAGAGGAAACACCACTAAAATCATCCTCTAATAGGGCAACTTTTTTGTAATTTAATCGACTTTGTATATTTTATAGCCCTCGAGATCCTTATGCAGGGCGCATTTTTTGTGACACGCTGTGCATTTTGTCGTTTTTCCTACCTAGTCTATCGCTCATTGACAAGAGGTTTTATAATCGATCTCCGATAGTAAAAGTTTGCGCATCATATTATCAACACATTTGTAATGTGGGTGAACTTTTAAGTATTTCACATAGCTGTCGTCGAATGTATCACAGCAATCACGTTTGTGTGAATAATAATTCCGGCTGGAGCCACATAATGTCAAAACCAAAATTGGTCATTACACAAACTATTTTTGTGTCATTAACCTGTAAATATTTACCTTGTATTACGGTTAAAATATGTTCTACTAAAATCTATTTTTCTTTCTCCTATGAACTAATATTGATCTAGCCTTCGCCATAATCGTGTCGGCTGTCGGCATTTGATCGCATGGTCTTTTGATGATTCCTGCACGCTTATCACTCATCAGTATTTGGTATAGTCATACGGTGCCTAAATAGGGTGAACAGAACGAGAACGGTAGAGTAACACTGAACACTCGTATGCCATATGCGTTATAGATAGTACGTATATGGGTATGTGTATGAATAGGCAGTTGCCAGTTGGAAATATATTTCACACGTGGCCAGATGCTAGATAATACATAGGAAGATAGGAGACCTGGGCGTAGAATAAGGGAAAGGAGGGACATAATAGTAAGTTATTTTATATGTCAGAGATGAGAAATGCATGATTATTCCTGAGGTGTAATTTGCAGCCAAAGGGAGAGGGAAAATAGTATTGTCCCCATTTTCGTTATGACCTCAACAAAAATTGCAGAAGTATAAAGAATAATATTTATTGTATTCTAGTGTTTTTATGAGTCTCTAAACGACATAATCGTTAAGAAGATCTCTAAACGCGCTGTTTTTGGCGTTTTTCGTGTTCTAGAGGTGGTATGACTGCATTCATAACTGACAGATGACAGATGATAAATGACATAAACCTCAAATTGTTGTAGGTCAACAATTGACTTACATTTTCAAAAAATTATAAAATTACCGCATTATAGAGGAAACATGTTTCAGACGGCCTGTTATCGCACTCATCGTTTGTAAAATTTGGACTCGTGCGTTAACAGATTGCCTTATGAGTTATGAAACTTGTTTTTCAATATACTATTCCGCGTTATTATTAAAAATGTCTTAGATACATAGGTAGATTTGTATTATATACAGTGACAAGAAATTAGTACATTATGCAACGAGTTTATAATGATAGTTATTATTACATGAAGTTCACGACTAGCTATGGCTTGTGCTGTAATTCATGCGAGTGTATTAATAATCTTTATACATAAGTTGCATACACCATTTTTTTCTACGATTATTCATAATAATTTAACAAAATAAACTATAAATCTATAAATTGGTTAAAAAATTCATCTGTATCAGTTGCATTAATTCTCGCAAACACTATTTTTTCTACAACTGTTTATAATAATTTTAAAAGATAACCTATAAACCAATAATTTGGTTATCAACTTCATCTGTATCGTATGATAATCTGTATCGAAGAGAAAAGAAAATTTGTATTATAATGAAAATCTGTATCGAAATGAAAAAAATTTGTATCATAATTAGATTTTGAAACTTATCTGCAGTCTGCTGCTCTGCAACTGCAAGTAAGATTATTATTTTTAAAGAAGAGTTAAGACGTTGATTTACCTTTTTGCTTAAGGTTTCGATTTATAATTTTTTTAAATATTTTTTTAATAAGTACCGTGAATAAAGTTTAAATATTTGTAAATAATCTGTTAAAAATATCCACAAGTATATGAGAATATAACTTAAGAAAAGATTGTACAGACCGGCGGATTTACAGCCCAGCCGTAGTGTAATTGGTAGCACACAACAGTACAAATGTTGAAGTTGTGGTTTAATATCCCGCCGGCTAACATTCTTTTCTTTCCTTGATTTAAATTATTTACATAATAGCACTTACATTCATCTTCATCTACTATATGATATTAGTTGTTTAATATACTAATATATGTATGTTACAATTATATTGGCAGTACTGAAATCAACTTGATACTGATGATGATGTAACTACAGATTCACGGGCTTTGCTTTGAAGCTTGAGAGTTTGGTTTGGCTTGGCTTGTTTCGAAAGAAGATTAAAAAATCATGTCTTGGCGTTTTAAAAAACTAGAAATTTTAATGCATATCAGCATTTTTATACGCTTGATAGTACAAGCCAAGCCTTCGGTTATCAAATAGATTATCTTAAAACAAGCTTTATCAAACTTTTCAAAAAAAATGTTGCCAACGAGTCTACTGTAACATGGGACGCCCGCCGTCGCCGCCACTTTAAGCGAGTGACGTAATCGCGCTAGTAGCCGGCCGATGTAAACAGACTGGCCGCGACGTGTTTAATTACTTCCGGTCGCCTGAACCTTTTGTGTTCATGGT
The DNA here is from genome assembly GCA_963082715.1 of Harpalus rubripes. NCBI lineage: Eukaryota > Metazoa > Arthropoda > Insecta > Coleoptera > Carabidae > Harpalus > Harpalus rubripes. The sequence continues at coordinate 24,656,879 of OY720454.1, read as the reverse complement.
TATTATGTGTTCGAATATTCTAGACTGTTCTAGAAAATAATGGCAGCTGTATATAAGGGACGTAGCTATGCTCGAGAGATAGTTAGTTAGTCAGTAGAGTCCCTGATCACACAACATTAGTTGTGTGATCGGGGGTTGACTTACATAGTGTGGGATAGCTGTGGATGTAAATACTCGGTAGTGTTGAAGGGTATTGGGAAGCTAGGTATATGGGGACAGTAGCGGCAAGTGGAAGCTAATACTCGGCATTGGTGTTGAAGAATTGTGGCATACGGAGGCTGTGGAAGAGAGAGAGTTACATAGATAGACATATAGTGAGGTGAAAGGTGTGACTTCTGTCCGAGCAGTTGAATATACAGACGCTGTTGAGTCAGTTGAGTATATAGACGCTGTGGAGGTCGGTAGGAGGACAGTTGAACATGCTATAAGTATATAGTGATATAAATATAGTGATATAAATATCGCGTAAACAGTCTACAAGAATCTGCAACAGACCGGCAGTCTAAGATTGGAACACGTAATGAAATAAATATCATCGTGGAAATAAATAGTAGTGTTAATTGGATAAATAAATAGTGTTAGTATTAGTATTATCTAGTTAATTATAGTTTTAGTCTTAATTAGTTTTTAATAATTGTTTAATATAATTAATAGTAACTTTCTTTATAGTTTAATAAACACTTAATTTTAATTAATAATAATTGTCTTATATTTACACTTCACCCAGATAAATAAAAACGTTACACTATGAATACCGAGTCCAGATCTAATAAATCGGCCTTATTTGTGGATAAATGGGACATAAGCGCATGCACAAATGAGTTCGCGCATGAACATTTACAAAGCCTGAACGGTTTAAAGGGTTTGGAAAGCCTGGGTGAAGCTTCAAAATCAATGCGTCTAAAGTATTAAAAGTTTGACATTTCAAGCCCAAGCTAATCTTTGCTTTCATCAAGCCCAAATCAATTTTGAAATTTTAAAAAGCTTGTATTTTTATGCCAAGTAAGTTATTTGTGTATTAAGAGCATAAAGTGATACTTTGCTGCTTAAAACACGAAAGCGACAATGACACTTTACGATCGTAATACACATATTATTTTTTCTATGTTCGTTCTATACAGCTATATTTATAAAAATCTGACAAGCAGGAAGTAATGAAAAATATTTTTTTCTTCTGCTAGCGAGCGAAAAACATCAACTTTACGATCATAAATGAGAACGATAATGTTGATTTTTCATAGTAATAATATATTTGTTTAGCAACCGACCACTGACCACTGCAGTGTATTAAGCAATGTAGCTGACTCAAGTTCCGGATTCGGATTCGAATCCTGGGTAAGGTATGGATGTTTGCATGTGCGTCCTTTACTCGTCTCATCTTCATTATTACATCATTGCAACGTAAACTAAGTCTGGGTTATAATATTCTATACACACGAGAAAAAATTGACATCCCATTAAACAATAATAGTAATTTACGTAACAAGACCTAAAAGTGATACTTTACTAAGGTGAGCAATGAGGTGAGCAAGCATATTCCAGATCGAGCTTTGGAAGCTGCTTGTAAGCCCAGTAAAGACACTTTCAAGTCATGTTGGGTACAAATTTTTTTCGCGGTCCTGAAAAAAAGCATAAATACAAATCTATAGCTATTGCGAGGAAATAAGAAATAAATATATAAACTTTCCGATCCCTTATAGATAATTTTACGAGCTAGCTCAATAAAGAAGGTATATCTAAAAAGTGAACAGAAACAACTAGAGATTCACGGACTTGGCTTGAAGCTTGAAAGCTTGGCTTTTGGTTTAAAAAAGCTTGAAAAATCAAGCCAAACCTGCCGTTCAAAAACGCTTGACTTTTCAAGCCAAGCCAAGTTTTTGTTCCATTAAGCCCAAGCCAAACCAAGCCTAACATTTAAAAAACTTGAATTTTCAAGCCAAGCCAAGCCTTCGACTGTCAAGTAGATTGGTAGAAATCAAGCTTTTCATAGGAAACGTTGACGAGGCCGACATAACCGTAATTTTATGGTGGTAACGTACTTTCTCATTGCTACGGCACATTTTTGCGAACTTCTAAAAATTGGAGTTCCCAAAAGGCCCAGCCTTCACTACCTGCCAGCCTAGTAAGCTTCAAAATTATGTAAATAGGAAACTATACCCTTCATCATTCTTATTATGCAAAGACCACTTATTTTCTCAATCTGAACTAATCGCACATTGTAGCTTGCGCACACAATCAAGTACAAAATAAATTTATAAAATGTTGAAAAAGTTTTTAAATGTATAATGATAAATGATAATATAATTTTAATATTTTATCCTTTACCTCCATTTTATTTATTGCAAATGTGAATCACTACATATATAACTAATTATTTTTTGAAAATACTTATTATTGTCAAGTTAAACATATTTTGTATAAAAATTAATTAATTATACAATAAATTTAATTAATATAAGCAAATTAGATATGATTTGCAAACCAATAAAAAAATATTAAATTTGTCTGATTACATTTCACATAAACCTAAACAATATTCATTAAATTTTAATTAACTTGTTTTAAAATACCAAGCTTCAACACATAATATTTATTACTCGAATTTATTAGAATGCTACAAATAGATAATTTGGCTGCAGAATAAAAATTATAAGAAATAATAATATACTCAACACAGCAAGGTAAACTGAGTGACAGACTACGTATAATGATAATTATTACATTTTATACAATGTTTTGTTATTCTGGTATTTCTGAATCATAGAGACGAGACAATTTCTGTTTGTGGATATGCATATTTATAATCAAAGATTTTGAATGCTATTTTTAGCTCAAGCCCTAATGTAGCCCTAATAAACCGATCTTGCCTGTGACAGGTATAATAGACAATAACAATGTACCGACAAAGAGAGCATTCTTTTTTTAAATATTTCCTTAATACAAGTTTTCATTGTTTCCATAAATATGATATGATACCTTACTCAAAAATCAGTTCAAATCTCATAGGAAGAGACGAGTAGGTATTTATGTCACGAACAAACAAAATTTCGGGGATATATCCGTCTGTAGGGTTTTATGATTCTCAGATTTATTTGAAGAATTTTAAAAAGGTCAGTGTCAGGTCAGTTTCATCCCATTGTACATTCCAAAATAATTATGTATTTATTTGAACACTGTTCTTGCGTGTTTGGAGTGTTGAGTTTTTTAAATTTATATTGGGTGAATATGAACTATATAGTATGACAAACTTTAACAGTTTGTTGGGAGGTCATTTCGAGTAAAAATAGCATTATGAACATAAGTCCTATTAATTTTTGTTATTAAAATACAATAAAGTCTAACTAATGCATATGCCTACTTGAATGAATGCAGTCAACAAAAATAATAAAAGAAACATAAATATTTAATAAATTTAAGTTAATTGTATATTCTCAAAAATAAAATAAATGAATAAAATATACATTTCACTATTTTTATATTTTAATAATTACAAAGAAAAAAACACTTGGTAAGTTTCATAAATTTTATTTTATAGTTTTGTTTACCTTTACGCATAAGAATATATTTTTCAATTGTACCACAAAAAATTAATCTAAAACAAAACGTAATTTATACATCGTTACGATCCAATGAAATATCGAAATAACATATCGATATATTGATATATCAATATTCCAATACATCGATATATCGGATTTATCGGTATATCGATATATTTATTTGAATTCACTTCGAATATTTATATTAAAATCTTTATACCGAACAGCTACATACTACTGGTTTTCAAGAACTGTACACCTACTGTGCGCATGAGCATTTATAAAGTTTTATGTAACACAAACATAATATTTTTTAAATGGGAACATATTCGTATATTGAAAATAGTCTAATCTTTTTCCTTATTTTATAAGCTTTTCAACGATAAATAACAAGTCTACATTCTTTAGTTTTAAACATGAATAAAAGATGAATTATTAATTTATTTGGGGTAAAACAATTGAAAATTATTAGCAAACAAAAAAATTAATTATATATCATCATCATATGTTTATTTTGATTCTATGTCTATTAAATAAATACTCAAATTATTTTCAGTCAATTATTTTTGGATGGTACGTTATTTAGTTTTTCGGCTTTATAGGTGACTTTGACACAATTCGAAAAATATAGTTTAATTTATTTTCTGAAGTATTTAAATTAGCAAAATGAGTATAAATAAAGAAAATAATATTAGAAATATACAAATGTTGAACAGTAATTGAGTTTTTCATTTGTTTCGTAACAGTTTTAAATTTTTTTCTGTAGCGTGCATAATAAAAAGTATTTCATATAAGGAACTCGAATTTGTTCCAACCTGTACATATTTTACTTTTAGTTTAAGTATAAATTGAAATTTCATTTATTTACAAATGTAACTGTATATTGCAATATATTACAATTTTCAATTCTTGTTTTACAATATTTTATTACTAGTTAATGTGAATATTTAATCTTCATAGAAAATATGGATATGTACTCGTAAATATGAATATTAATCATATGACAATATTTATTATCTACTATATGAACCCAAAATCCTATTATCTATTTATGACATTTACATACCTACGGATTTTAGCAAAAAATCATTGTTCATTATCTATTCATAGATTAATTCCGCAGTTGTCTGTCTATGGGAATAGAAAAAGTGAATCAATATTAATTTACAACACAAGTATTAATAACGAAATAAACATAGCATTTTTAATTACCTCTAACAAAATTTCAGATAAAAAATATAATGTTCTACATTCAAACATGTAAACTTTTAATTAATATTAATGAGAATAATTTCCATAAATTCCGCACGATAGAATGGTGTATTTTACCCAAAAGTTTCACGAACACATATTTGTTCCAGAGAATATATTTCCAAATTATATCACACATTCTGCCTGCCTGATATAATAAAGTCTTAACCCCGCTTGCGTATCTAAATTTTACGAGACACAATTTTGTGATACATATACTTATACTGGTCATACATTAACATATTACATATTTTATATTTGTGAATGAGATGAAATACTGTATTACGAATGAAGAGATAGAGATATCGACACCTAGTTAGTCGTTCAATAATATTGCACAATATTTAACATTGTAGTATTATTGATCGTTCGTAGGATATATTAGGATTGTTTGTTTCGCTACCTTGCGTCTACGGTTTACTGCCGCACCCATATACTTTGTATGGAGGCGGCAGTAAACCGTAGACGCAAATTAGTAAAACGAACAGACCTATTGAATAACTGCGCAATATATTGCGTCAATCAAAAATACGTATATTGCACAATACGTGCAATACTGCTCTGTGCATGTATGTTTGAACAATATTTTGATTTTCATATTGGAGTCACTGGTAATGGAAGCAAGTGTGAATTATAGGGCAACTTTTACATGTATACTATAACAAAGTAATAAGTATTCCTGGAATAAGTGAATTTTTTGCTTGACTGTACGTAAAATTGACACTTGACAGTAATCATTGCACAAAAATTAATTATCTACATGAGTATGATAGTGATGAAGAGTTATTAATCCGAATTGAAAGAATGAGAGAAACAAGAAAATTTAAAGAAATGTTATAATAGTTTTAATATGCTGAAATGTGTGAAAATGATCTTATAGACAACGAATTTATCAGCAGATTTCGGATACACGGCCGGCTCAAGCTACAGGCGAGCCAAGCGACCGCGAAATTGATTATAAGGTGTCTTTTTTGAGACTGTTTATTTGCAATATAAATTGAGAATGTAATCATAAGTTTATTGATTCGTCAAGTGTGTAGTTAAATTGTAAAAACTGGGACCAGAGGGCGAATTTGTGGGTTGCTTTTGCTTACAATTATTGCAGTAACTTGTTAACATATTAATCTCTTATGTACCTTTAAGTCAGACACACGGTATATGTAGTAATAAAATAATATAAACAAATTTTTATTTATCTATAAACATATGTTTTCTAATTTTTATTTCTGCTCTTATTGTTTCCATCTGTATTTAGAGCTTCTCTGCTTCTCGTGTTTCTTTTTTCCGATTTCTTCTTGCTATAATTTTAATTCTAATTCATGTTTTTCTCGTCCACGTTTTTATTTCTTTTCTTATTCTTCTCTAATAACATTTATTTGCATTTTAACTAGCTCAGTATTCTTCATTCATAATACGCATATTTTTCTTTCTTCACTGTAAATAAAATACTTACCAACTATTTTTTGGAACTCTGTAATTTATCAGAGTCTCGGCTTCAAATGACGAATAATTCGTTGTTCGTCTTCCTTTGAACATTTACAGAAAATTTGTACCATAGGTAAAAAATATATGTGACATGTCAACAATATTGACCAATGAAATAAAAGTATAACTTTATACTAGGTTTGTCCGATGATATAAGCATTGGACAAGTATTTTTTTGGTAACACATAAATTTATCCTATCTTAAGTTTATCCGAGGATTGCAAAAGACATTTTGTTGTAGTATCTAAAGAATAACGTTATGCTTGGTTTATACCGTACATGTAAAAGTGCACAATAATCATAATAGCAGAGGTACTGTGAGGCATTCTTTTAGTTATTTCAACATTTTGAACTAAGTATATTTTAATTTAAAGTTACGATGTAGCAAAGTAATATTTTATGAAAATATTCTGCAAGTGTCGTGAACATTTTTAATATTTCTTGTGTGAGTGTAAACAGGCATTTGTGGTGGCAGTGGCGCGATATGTCGCCGTTCCATTCTGTTTTTATCCTTTGTGTTGGATATCGCGCACTCGCCAGGACTCGAGAGGATAAACGTGCACTTCGCCTCCTGATTACAGGATATTAACTAGGAATGAATAGCGGAGAACTCAAAAGGACACATTTCATAAAGGATTAAAAAAGAAGAAAAAATGGTATAATGGTGAATGCTACACAAATTGAACTAAGATTGAAATGTCTGATAACAATATTTCTTCATGGCATGTACTTTGTAATTAGTGATGAAACGGATGGACGAAAGATCGGATTATAGAATTCTGGAACCTGGAATTCTGACTTAATATTTTCCTGGCCGCCGGAATAGCGGTCGCTAAATCTTCAGTTCTTTTCGTTAAAATCGATTTATTCTGTTAAGTCTGGTCTTACTTTTCAGTATTTAAAATGACGAAACAAATGATAGCTCCCTTTCTCAAATTTCTGAAATGTATAGTGGCCGGCCTTTCATAATCCGTTTACTTTTGTACAGATATATTTTCTGATGCAAAGTGTTTTATTTTATTGAATTAACAGTTTTAGTAATTTTTTGCCGTGAACGTATAACTTCTAGATCAAAATTGTCATTGTCATATTATTCAACAAAATTCGTATCAGATTAGCACGTTGAATGGTTTTTCAAGAATTTCATTAGGAACTCGAAATATTGGTTTTCTGTCTGGAATGGCTGGAGTCAGTATAAAAACCGAATCTAATATATATATATATATATATATATATATATATATATATATATATATATATATATATATATATATATATATATATAATTCGGCTTATTTGCCAATTTCTATTTGTAGTAGTGCCGGTCTGCACTATATGGTGCTCATTAGGCGTCACTTCATACACACTTAAAATATTGTGGAAAGTACACCACATAAGTCAATTTTGTCTATTTTATTATGATTTATTTTACTGGTACACCGACAACTAGGTTATTAGTACCCGGTACAGTTTTATTATATAATATACATTATGTTATGGTATTTATATACATTGTAGAAGATCTGTTTCATGTAGGTAGTTGTGTTCTGGGTAGTGATGTCATTACCCAGGTCTTCGCTCATAGTTGGTGGGATATTATTATTTCTGTAGTAGGAATGTGTTTGACACTTATTGGAATGTTGCATGTCGTGCAAACTGGTGGGCTCTTTCGTTGGAATATATATTCATGTGTTAAGATAGTGTGTCTAATTCGTAGTCGAGAGATTTTTATTTGTTTTCTTCTTTCATTAATGTTTATCAATGTTTCTGTATCTGGTTTAATGTCTTTTAGGTGGTTATTTGTGGTGTTGTGCCATTGTTCGTCCCACAGCATTTTTATTTGTTTTTTAGCAGTTCTTTTGAAAACAAGTGCTGGAATGGGCATTTCAATTATTTCTTCATTTGTTTCTTTGGCTGCTTATCTACTATTTCGTTGCCTTCAAGGCTTTTGTGGGATGGTACCCATGTTAGTATGATTTCTGTCATCTTCTTTGTCTTAGTTTGGTGGATTTTTTGTATGATTGTTTCTTTGCAGTATAATGTTATTTATTACTCTTAATGAGTCAGTGCAGATCATATATTTGTTATGAGTTTGTGGGTCTTTGTTTATTTCTTCAAGTGCTCCCAGGATACTATATGCCTCGGCTGTATTTGTGGCAATGTCTTTAGGAAGGCCGAAACTTGTAACTTTACTGTTTATTTTTACTGCTCCTCCTACCTTGGTTTTAGTTTTTGATCCATCAGTGAAAATTAGTTGGGCTTTCTCTTCATTGCAGATTTTTTCGAATTCTTCTGTGTATGTGCTGGATGATGTCGTATTTTTGTTATACTCTGTTAACTTCATTATGTATTTTAGTTTTTCTCTTCTCCATGATTTTGTCTATTTTAAAAATGAGAAGTAATTTTTAAGTTTAACGTTGGTCAAATTTAAATTCTATACATCAAAATTATAATTTTGACAACTCTGTTGATAACTTCTCATGAGCGATCGCAACTTAGAACCCCGTCAATAGAAAAAAATCTCTAAAATTAAGTGTAAATTGAGTGTAATTTATGTGTAGGTTAAAATAAGTGTAGCAAGATTTATCAAACTTCCAAAACAAAAACCCGGGTTGTAGGTCTATGTGGACTAGGCAACAACATGTTCATTTCTTCATTCACCTAACGCACGAAAGTCCCCCTTCCCCCAAATTTTTCAAGAGTGATTTTTGTGCGTGAGGTAAGGTTATTGTTGTTGTGTTTAGTTAATTTAACCAAACACAACAACAATAACCTTACCTTACGCACAGTTAGGGGTTGTTGAAATTAACTGTAATGGGTGCTCTTCAATTACACTTAATTTCTTTATGGAAGTTGGGTTAACCAAACACAACAACAACCTTACCTAATGCACAGTTCGGGGTTGTTAAACTTCATTGTAATGGGTGCTATTTAATTACATTTAATTTAAACTTAATTCCTTTGTAGAAGTTTAGTTGAAAATATAATTTTTTTTAATGCTCGTATTTTGTACTATGAGCTCTTTTTTGCAAGTATACTTAAAGAATATGGGAATTGATGAATTCGAGTAGGTTAAATCTCAAATCATTACATTTAATCTGCACTTATTTTGTGTATAGGATTTCGTAACGTTGCATGAAGAAATGAACATGCTGTGGCCTAGTCCATATAGACCTACAACCCACGTTTTTGTTGTTCTGGAAGTTGCACTTAAATTATAAAAACTACACACAAATTATACTTAATTTTAGTGATTTTTTCTATTGTCAGGGTTTTGAGTCTACTACTAATGTGTGTGTTATTATCATAAATGCCTAAAAAGTTTTTATTTATTCGCACGCGCTTGTCTACAATAAAATTTAATATTGGAATTTGGTTCATTCCTCCAATAAAGTTTTGATTAATTGATATGCCACTAGTTATAGGTAAAGAATATAAAGGGCATAAAACTAACATTTATCAATATGGCACTTTCGCCCCTACAATGCCCTCGATATAACAAAAATATTTTACATAAGTCTCGTTGTCCTCTTTGTGGACAAAATATAATTTTACAAAAAGCCAAGTCGTAACAGAATTTTATCAATGTCAATTTCTGTTTCAATTGAATTCGAAAGCAATTTATTACTTATGTAGCTTTTAAATACAACAAATGTTCTAGTCTGTTAAGTGATTGGCTATTTCTGTGAACCATTTACGGTAAGTTTGGAGTTTATAAACTCTAGAGTTGGGCTAATTTCGTACTTGTGAATACTATTGTATAAATTCGTAGATCAAGCTTCCACTATTCATACCAGAAAGTCTAGTTTGCATTGGCCAAGGAAATAACTTATAGTATATTCGAAAAATAAACTACGGTTCGGTGCTGGTTTTAGGTGGTAACCTCTTGGTTTTGTCAAATGAACTGTCAATTTTAGAGAAATTTTTGTTGAAAGATAAGTTGGAATTATGGATGTGTGGATGTTCTGTACTGAGTTTATTTTAACTGATAGTTCTTTTAGTAAAGAGACAACGAAAATGCCTATTCTCAGATTAACTCAAACACATTGTTTATTCGGAAGTTATGCATGTGATAAGTTTATTTCGAATACTACTGTTGCTACTTTTTTTCATAATTGTCACACAAATTATACACAATAACTAGATTGTAACCTAATTTCTGACCGCTGAAACCGTCAATTTCGCGCGGTTGCTGTGATCATGCAAAAGGAACCAAAAGATTTTATAACCGGTTGCCGAAAAATCTAACCGTGGTTAGCTTGGTTCCTTTTGAGTATACTAGAGTACTATTTTGACATTACTCTACCATTTTTAGGAGTAGGTACCGGTTTCTATTTACACGAATCTATAAAAAGAAGAGTAGTTATTCACTATTAAAGTTCAATTACGATGTAGATCAATATTCGTGGTCCATAGTGAAAAAATGTATAAATTAGGGAAAATAAAGAGAAATGCACTATAAAATTGAGACAGTACCGTGGCCTAGATAAACAGGGTGTAGTGCGTGTTGTCCTTTGCGTCCAAGGTGCACGACCTGGCGACTCTACCGTAGAAATATTTAATGCAGAATGTAAATATACCAGGATAGGCATCGCAGTTCGCTGTATATCAGGAGTGCCTGTTTTGTAACTAGAAAATGGTAGCAAATCCAATTCTAGTGCCTTTTAATTGGCATAGTCGGGGTTTTCCACAGATCTTTTTTTGGTCACTGCAGTGAATTTTTCTTTAACTACCACCCTAATATACATAATATGATAGAAATTAGTCATATAAATAAAAAATAAGATAAGATCTCTATTTTAATAAATGAAACAAGGTTACACTGGTAGGTTAGTGGTAGGTACTTTTATTGGTTAGGTGGAGTTTACTAGCACTGTACTATTTCAAATGAAATATTCTACTATGCTAATTATACGAGTATTATAAATAGCTAGCACTCCAAGCTCTGCCATATTCGTCTAATAATGGGTTAACTACTAATTTCATATTGTTAATAAACCTATAGATATGTTGCTCCATTTTACTCTTGTAATAATTTCTTTATTTAAATGTCTCACTATCGCCGTTTCCCTATGGATTTCACATCTCTCATCTGAAAGCCTGGAACTTTCGTAGCCTACGTTGTTCAGCTGTTGAGATTAACTGCCGTAATTAATATCCTGCTAGCCTTAGAAGATGTAGACGAGCTATGAAAACATCTCATACCACAATCTAAATCCTTCTCGTATGCTACAAGCCCTAGATTGTGGAGTTTTGGTTACGCAGTAATTTACATTGTTTGATATGGTTGCTAATTGATGGGGTCAGATGAATGTAGGATAGAAACGTTAATATATTCATTCATAAGACGCGGGTGAATAGAGTTATTCTGTTGAATAAACACGTAGGGAGTGCGTTATTGTTTTAGCATTTATTCTGGCGAGGTTGCCTTTAAAGGAATTCATTAATTAACGCTTCTTTTATAACCGAAGACGGGGTAATTGTTCGGGAATTAGGTGACAGCCTTAGAGCTTTATCCTGCTTTACACCAAAGCTTTATAATCACAACTTTAAATGGAATATTCAGAAAGAGGAATAAGATAAAGGAAATCATGAAATATTTAGGCTTACTAATAAGAATTAATTCTCATATACTGATTCCAACTGATCCAATAGCCCATTCTGATTATAAGGGATCCAATTTCACCTGCTATTGCGACATCCAAGAAGTAGGTATGTTTTATTCACAGCGGGGCTCATAGCAGTAGATTATTTACTTTACTATTTTTAAACCGATTTTTATGAGGCAAAATATTCGAAATAAACATACACACTGTACATGCTGTACCAACGTATCTAACAAAAATTAGACCGTTATACTAGTTTTAAAATAAAAAATATATTACATATAAAATAAATGTTTTCTTTACATTTATTGATATATTTTTTAAAAATAGTACCTATAATATAACGTTGGGTTAGTTTTACCATCTACAGGATATCCCAAGCAATCTTTGGCATAGGTAGGCTGACCATATATTTCAAGACTTAAATCGGGACGTTTCTCAAAAAAAAAAAAAAAAAAAAAAACGGAAATAAGGTATGAGCCTAAAAGTTTATTCTATTTCTTGCTAACTCAAAATATATCAAGAAATTATACAGTTTAAACAAAATGTATGAACTCTTGTATGAGGTGTTTTGTTTATTTAACATCATACAAATTCTCATACATGTATTTCAATGTAAACATACCTTTACCAAATGCGGTAATAATTTTAAGTCATACATACATCTTTGTCTGCTTTTATTAGATTATACAGGGTGAGTCTGGGAAGACGCCCCCCCCCCCTTTAACTTTTTTATTATAAATAATAGAAAAAATGGCTCATACAAAAGTTTTATTATTTTACATATGCTATTTGATGGCAGATGTAGATATTTTTTATAAAGTCAGGTTTACAAGAGACGACTATCAACTTTTATTTTTCAAATGGCAACCTATAATAATTATTTTAATAAAATAAAAACCGCCATTTTTTTCTCTTTTCAATGATGTATTATTTTTTATTGAAAAATTTCGAGAAAAATGAGAAACCATAACTTCCGTTTCTTCATTTATTAGCTGTATTTCGTTTTGGTTTTTCAACTGAACCTGTTTCTCGAAATCGGGTAAAAATCCTTCTCAGTGTTCTTAAACTCGGTTGGCGACGTCTAGATACCGCTCCAGGTAAATTCTTTTTGCTCTTCTTATGATTCCAGTCGATTCACCAATTATTAGAATCATATCAATTAATTCGTTCTTCGTAAACATTTCAAAATGTTTTTTTTTTGTTTACAAAATAATAAGTTAAATTAAGTAACAAACAAATGTATACTTTTTTGACATTAATTTAATTGTTTTACATTGTTTTGTTTATTTTCACATAGCCACCTATAATATTTGTTTAAAAATTATTTCTAATATTTCTAAATTATCTCATTTTTCTCGAAATTTTTCAAATACATTAATAAAAAATAATACATCGTTGAAAAGAGAAAAAAATGGCGGCTTCTATTTTATTAAAATAATTATAGGTTGCCATTTGAAAAATAAAAGTTGATAGTCGTATCTTGTAAACCTGACTTTATAAAAAATATCTACATCAAATAGTATATGTAAAATAATAAAACTTTTGTATGAGCCATTTTTTTCTATTACTTATAATAAAAAAGTTAAAGGGGGGGGGGCGTCTTCCCAGACTATATAATTTGTACAAGTTTCAACAAGATTTGTCTTAATTATTAAAAATTTAGCGATGGTGGTAACGTTCATTTTTCCGAAGATTACTGTATTTTGACTTAGCAATCAATGCAAACTGAATAAGTAAATTGAATTGTCTTAGAGGAATTTTATTGTTTTGGCAGGTCATTTTATTATTTTTAATTAGTAATTTAGTAAAAACCGGGACATTACAAAAGCCTGACGGGAAGACGGGGCAATCTATGAAATCCGGGACTGTCCCGGCCAAACCAAGACGGATGGTCACCCTAGACACAGGCATTTAACAGGGGAAAACAATTTTTCTCAAATATTATTTGTTCCGTTAAATTTAATGGGATGCATAGAATTTTAGACCATAAATTTCTGAATGATATCAAATGTTTTGAATTTACATATCTGGTAATCTAGTAAATTTGAGTAATTAAATTTGCTGTAAAATAAATCTAGTATATACGCTTATTAAAACGTTTCTTGTCTGTAAAACCAAGTATATAAAAGTCGTAGAATTAATGTTCGACAGTTAATTCCGAGGTTAACTCGATGTTCATTTTTAAGAACAATCGCATACTAGATTTATTAATTACATTGTTACTCACCTGTGAACTTCATTTATTAATACGGCCTATACCATTTTGAAGAATAATCTTTACTAACTAGTAAGTAACTTGTAAACAAGCACAACCTTTTGAGGTGACTAAGAATCAGGAAAGTGGGAGGAATTCTTCTTACTTCGAACTCAATTTATCTCACTTGAGTATCGACAAATAGAACGGTCAAAATGTGTGAGGCAACTGAGGTGATCTAATACGAACTGAGATATAACTTTCAAAATTTTTAACCGCGATGGTAATGTTGTTGACATGTGAAAATTGTGTTTTGTTACCAAAAACCGATTTACGTGGTTTGTAATGTAAAATACTATTACTTGGTTACCAAAGACGTAAATTTAAAGAATTCAAAATTTTATGCTCTAAAATTCCCTTTAAAAAGCTCTCCATAAAATTTTACGGTAGTGTTTCATAAGACAAGATTTCTTGTGTTGTTAGCCTACTTCTTGTGTTGTCTATCAAACCAAGAAAAGAAATTTAAATAACTTTTGAATTACGTTACACAAAAATATTCTCTTCGCGTAGGGTTACAGTTAGAGTGCGTACACGTCAAGAAAAACCCGGCTGCGTCATAACTCGGTTCTGCTGACTACGCACGCCTCCAAGGAAATGTTCAGCGGTGTGTACTAATTTTTTCTCTATTCATATTTTTTTGTTAATACAAATCTTTTTTTAAATTAAAATATGGATCACCATTAAATACAAGGAAAAATTCCTACAATTTTTTTTTAAATAAACGAACAAAAACCTACGCTTCATTACGGAGCATAATTAGCTCCCTGTCAAACAAAACTGACTACCCTATAGATTCGAACTGTAGCCAATCATAAACATCTACGTCGCTCTTTTTCCCACCTGCCGCGCGCCTGACGATTGATGACGCAATACGCAGTGCTTAACATATAAGCAGTTTACCTAATCATTTTGTATAAAATGAAATATTTATTGAAAAATATTTTGTATTTTCCTTTCTAAAACCCATTATAAAAAACTATAATAAAATGTTGATATATTTGAATTATTAATACGTATAGAATATTGCAAGAATGGAAGAAAATGTAAATAAATCTTGCTATTCTTGCATTTCTCTTGCAAATCAGATTCTTGCCTTCTCTTGCAAGGAAATATATAATTCTTGTCTTGTTTTTGTCTTGCAATTTCTTCAAGAACAATACAAATACAAGACTCTTGTGAAAAACTACTTTATGGGACAGACAGTATTTGAAGGAAACTGTTTTTCCATGTTAAACGCCTATATCAAAAATTTCTTGGGACACCGGGTGCACCAAAGTATATAAAATCAATGGTGTTACTTTTGTATGCAGCGGCAAAAGTAGTTAATTCTTATACCTATTTTCTCATACGTAGTAAATTATATTTTTACCTCTCGCTAAGAGAGGTATTGAATTCATGCTAAAAATCGCATATCCAGATTTTAGTGAATAAGCACGTTTTAAGGTTCCTAGAATCCGATTATAACATTTTTATGATGATGTCCGTGTGTGTGTGTGTGGATGTTGGATCCACGATTTCTCAAATACTATAAGACTTAAGACATTTTAAACTACGGATTCCTCATTCTAACAATAATGGGAAGAGTTGATTAAGTTTTGGTAATAATTGGACAACCGGAAGTAGTAGTTACAAGAAAAAAGTCATCTAAATATTATTTATCGAATATTTATGTAAATACTTATATTAAACAACGTTAAATTCTTTATTCGATAAATATAAATTCATTATTATATCTTCTATAGATTTAGAGATAAAGAAATACATAAAAAATAATTTGATGTAAAAATTCTCAGATCAAACTACTTCAAGGCAAGAAATTCAAATGTTTGTAGTTGACATATAAATGTCACTGTCAAAAATATTTGCATGCCACTGTCAAAAATATTTGTACATCATTATGAAGATTATGAAAATAAAAAAAGTCAAAAACGCAAAAGAATATAAAAGGAATTTGCGAAAAAATGATGAATATAAAGAAAAAGAAATGGAACGAAGAAAAAGAAAATTTCAGGATATTGAATATAAAGAAAATGTATGTATTGTACATAATTTATATTAAAATATCACATAGATTTTGCAAATATATATGAGAATTATTTTGTATACATATTATTTGTATTTAAAAATATTTTTTATTTTATGCGTACAACCAGGTAAAATATCTGGCGAGAGGTTATGTGCTGGCCACATCAGATTTTTTATTCTAGTAAATCTCTCATTATGCTTATCTAATGAAGCAAGCTGAGAAATTCAAATGTACAGATCAAGTAGTATAGTTTACATATTAAGTTTGTTACAGTATTTCACTGGAAATAAAAAATGTAATACATCTTTACAAGAAATGTTTTAATCGATAGAATAAAATGGAATTGACATATGTAATTAATGTGCTGATGTCCTGGCCATAACAGATTTTTTATGGTTATAAAAGTATAGTGTTTAATATTTATCATTAGTCTGTGTTTGTTCTTAACTCATTAAATCACAAGGCCATTGGCATAATGGTAATTATTATTGCTATTTGTAGTAGGAATAAATAACCCTTTCAGGAAGCTAATTAAATTTACCATAATCTTTATTTCATTCTGTGTTTAAGTTAATAATTGTACTGATATAATAGCAGCTGAATTGAATGAGACATATTAAGGCACTCGAAACAGTTTAGTTATTAAATAATTTCCAACGGCATCATTCAATTAATACATATATGTAAAGCGGATGTGTAGTTAACATAGACGAGTACGTACGCGGTCGGCGCGTTTTATGTTATCAATTTAGGAGTTGAAAGAAGAGAACCTCGTTCACGCACCGCAAACTGTTATTGCAAAGTCATAATCCTGATGATATCGAGCATGAAGATGGACCAAAATTCTACCCTGCTCACTTCTTCCCATCATATTTTCACATTTTTTTACAAAAAACTTTATTTAAAAATATTTTCCGTTGATCTTTTACGCATTATACTTCATTCCAATTAAGCAATTTTGTATTGCAATGAATAGGGAATAGTTTCTTTGACCTCTCTGACTGGCTAAAATTGGAGACAAGTTTACCCAATATAATTTCGGCTACTTAAACTTGGCGCTGATATGTGCTCCACCTGCTGAATGGCTTAAATGGAATAGAGTATAGTTTCATCAATTTCGTATATTAATGTCCCTGATTCATGAATGATAACCTTATAAAAAAAAAATTATACTTCAGCCTCCGTATTCATAGCAATAGTTATATACCTGTTATAACTTTAAACTTGTTTTTTTTTTACCAGGTTTAGCAAATAATCGGAATATGTTTAGGTTTAGCAGCTTATACCAACAGATATTACCTGTACCAAAACGTACTGAGTATATATCGTTAAACTAGTTGGTTTAAGACCCGTATATTTTCAATATCCGGCGTTGTTTTGCGCGCATAATTAGTTTAGTGTATATTAGTATATTTATTATTAAATATAGATAAGTAAAATTTATTTTACAGGATTCAATCCATATTTTTAATAATTTTTAGATTCTTCAGAAAGTGTGAATGATGTTTACGACATGGTTGAATTAGTAAATGAAGTCAAACAATTTTAAAAATTTTGCTAATACAAGATAGCAAATAAGCCGGGATCACATTTTTTAAAACGTATTTTAAATAAAAGTTTATGCAATATTTTTCATAGTAATTTAAAAAATAATAATGATTTATAGTTATTTTCGTAAATAATTAAATAAAAAGATTGGCACTAGAAACAGTCACGATAAACCACCCCGCACTCCTATGATCTCGGAGCATATGCAGTACGTCATTCATAGCCAATAGGAAAACAGTTTACGTTATTTATATAAATAAAACGTGACATTTTCAAAATATTACACAAGTTTTAATAATTAATTGTAAAATATCTAATGAATATTTCTTGATATTTTCAAATTTGAAGCTCTTTAAAGAACAATATCTTTTAAAATTTGGTACTGGGAACTCATATAAAAATTCTTGCAACAGCAGTATTGTAATTATAAGTTCAAAATTTACTGGTTACTCCTACCTGTATATCAGAAAAACAAATTGATTAATTTTTTACCATGCATAAACGCCAAATAGAATGTTTCCATATGCTAAATGATATATCTGGAATAGTTAACCTAATAAATTTAAGATATGGAATGCTATGAATACCGAAATGTTAAACCAGTTTTAAATTTAATCATTGTGGAATAGTTATACCGGGCATACGTGTGGAATAATGTAGTTTCTATGAATACGGCTGTAGATGTGTAACACGTTTGCTTAGCGGCACCCTTTTGTTTAAATTATTGGAGCCGGACGTCAAGATTAGTTATGGATCTTGCGTTCAGAACTTTCATGTTTGTAAAGTATCCTATTTTTTTTTATAAATTTCTAAATTGCTTTTCGAAGTTAAAGTCTTTGTTAGATTTTTGGGATGGGTTTAGTTCTTGACATTTTGTGAAAATTATTGGGTGTTGTAAAAGTATTTTTAAAAGTATAAAATTACAAAAGCAAAGTGCTAGAAAAGACGGATGTTCTCAGCAGGGAAGAGCAATTTGAGTAATTTGGTTGAGTAACTTTTGTCACACAGACGATGTGAAACGCCGTTAGGAATTCACTTCTCCCCTGTAACACTCGAAAAGTTTCTCAGTTACTTGACCAATTATATCGTGTTAATTTTTAAGTTAGCCAATAAGGGTATGAGGGTTGGACTTCCTTGTTGGAAGTGGGGTGCAAATCTAGAAAAGATGATTTTGAGATGATCTCATCTCGAGGAGTCTTGATCTGACTGTTGATTGTGACGTTGTTCTATTTTCCATTCGGCTGTTTTAATTATCTTAGTGACTTATAAATTTTTGTTGTTTTTGTGACTAAAGTAATTGTTGAAGTCTGCGTTCTCCCAAGTTGATTAGAGTGTTAATCCAAATTTAATAATTTTTCTTTGTGTTCTTCAGTAGTGTGTTAGTTTAATAATAAAGTGCTTCATTCGAGGCCGACCTGTGATGAAAAGTAAGTAGCCTAACAGATTACTTGATTCTTGGTAGTTGGTGTTGAATACTTAGCGCTGATAGCAATTCAATAAGCTTAAAGCTTGTTCTGAGGTCGCCCTTTTAAAAATTTAAATACTTTTATGGTACCGTCTTTTTAAACTGTAGTCGTCACGATCAGTAGTCATTAGTTCGTGTATTGTTGTTTACGATTTATTGTTGTGTAAATAAATAAGTTCATCTACCAGTTCTCAGTTGTATTTGTTTAAGTTCTCCCAAGTATTTTCAGTTATTGCGGAAGAGTAAGTATTCTGTGTGAATATTGTTTATTTTGTGAATTAATCTTTTTCATACTCTTTGTATTGAGTCCTGCTATCCGAGGACTTTTAAAACACGGATAGTGGTGGCAGCGATACCCTTGATCCAAATTAAGTTTTACATTGATTAAATTAGTGTTTCACTTGCGGGTCAAGTATTTAAACAAACCGTTTTAAACGGGTAACAGGAAAGAGTTATATTCAGAAATTGTACCTCGCATCCTGCTATATAAAAGTGGTGGCAGCGGTGGGATCTAAAGTTTTTCTTTCGCGAAGAACTACCCACTCAAACCAGTATAAAATCATCAAATTTGTTTTCAAAATTTAAATAGATTACTGTGTGTAGTTATTTTATTTTGAATGGTAGATGTCGAGCGCCAAATCGATATAGATAGAGTTGTAATTAATACTGTGTGTGTTAATTGTCATAGAGGTAGTTGTCGTGCCTTTTAAAACGACAAGAGAATTTTTTTGTTACGCGCCAGTAAATACTTGGAGTATTTATTACGGTCAAGCAGGTAGTCGCCAAGCCTTTAAATTGGTAAGAGTTGTAAAACAATAAATTTATTTTGGGGCGTATTGTTCAATATTGAGTAATTTAGTATGGCGCAAGAACAAATTGGTCCAGTAAATATGAATAATCAATTGTTATTAGATTACCTTGTAGCGGTATCATCCATGTCGGGAATAAACACAAAAATCCCCTTATTTTCGGGAAAACCCGACGAGAGTGTTGTTGAATTTGTGGAGAAACTTGAGAACTGTAAAGTACTGGGAAAATGGGACGAAGAGAGAACAATTAGAATGGCAAAAATAAATTTATCGGGAGACGCGACATGTTTTGTGAAAAATAATGCAAAAATTAGAAATTCTAAGAGCTGGAAAATATTTAAAATGGAATTATTAGAGAGGTATCAACCTAAACAAGACTCCAGGACGGTACAAAGGGCTTTTAATAATTGCTATCAGCTTAGGGACGAAACAATATCTGCATATGTGTATAGATTGCATGCTTTAGCAAACTGTTTTATTGAGTGTGAAGAAGACAGTTCGGCTGATGCTACGGGCGTTGCTGCAGAGGCCGCGAGTAATGAAATTTCAAATTATATAGACAGACAGTTGTTAAATCAGTTCACGACGGGTATATTACCACATTTACAAAGGGACGTATTTTATGAAAACCCAAAAACGTTCGAGAAAGCGGTAGAGATCGCGAAAAGATCGGAGACGGTGTTTAAAATGTTGCGTCGAGGTGAAGCTGATTTTGTAAACAGAGTTGCCGATGAAAGAGCTACAAGTAATGCGAGTACCAGTAGGAATGATTCACATTTGACGGAATCAATTGAAAAATTAATTCAAGTTTTGGCGTTGAATCATGCCGAGAATAAGAAATCTATACCGGATCGCGGTAATAAAAATTTTAGAAAAGAAGATTATAACAACCAACCAGGTTCGAGTACAAGTAGAGACAATAAAAATAATGTTCTTTGTTTTAAATGTCAAAAGTATGGGCATATTGCTAAAGATTGTCGGGATAATATTGTGTGTAAACGTTGCAAGAAACGCGGACATGCTATAAAAAATTGCTATGTAATGCTTCCAACGGGTAGTACACCGAAGAGTAATAAAGATCAAAGGGATAATTTAAACTAGGTTGGGCCGTCGATGTTAGTTCCGAATCTGGCGGCCCTGGCAAAGTATCGCGATCAGCCGATGTCATATCCACTCTCCCTAGTAGTGCTAACAAAAGTAAAAGGCTAAATAAAGTAGAATTAATTATTAATGGCAAACGGTTTAATTTCCTTATTGACACCGGCGCAAGTGTTAGTCTTGTTAAGCGATACGTAGTTAAGGAACAGCATGTATTTCCCCTTGCACGATCCAGAACCATTGTTGGTATTTCTGGGAAGGAACTACCTGTAATAGGATGCACTGAGGTAGAGTTGAATGTAGGCCAGTATGTTATTTTTCATAACTTTGTTGTGTGTGAAGATAGGCTTAGTTTAGCTACTGACGGGTTGCTTGGATTAGATTTTTTAACCGATTATAAGGCCCACATTAACTATGCATGCAACGAGATGCGCATTTATTCGGAGAGACTCACGATTTCAACAATTACGGAAAGTAAAAAGACCGCGAATGGGAAACAGACGAATCATGACGATCTCAAATCTCGTTCTAATCCGAGTGATAAAGCGAAGATAGCCGAAAATAAGGAACTCAGTGTTCCAAAACAGAATAATATTACTTCTCTTTCAGCATCGCGTACCGCGGATAACCCTGAAACAAAAAGTTCGTTAGGTTCTTTTTGTGATAAGGAAATTTTGGTTGAAGGAAACAAAGCTTCGAGTGACAATAATCGTGTTACTCACGGGAGTATAAAAGACCAATGTCGCGAGCCAAGCCGCAAACGGTTAAAAGTCACTCACGGTACTTTAAAAGTCGAAAGTCGCAACGAGAATCGCGAAACGGAAATAGTTGTTGAAAATAATACCGAGAAAAGTAATAAAAATTGCAATAAAACTGTAGGTACATGCCAATCAAAGTTAGACAAAGAAAATGAAAATTCGAATAAAGTAGCTAGTTCGGATTGTAAAAATAAAAAGGAAACAGCAAGTAATAAACCCATTAGTGAGCACGACAATGTTGAGTTGAATAGGGTAGACAAAGACGGAAAATCTGAGTCGAGTCCTTTTTGTGCCGAAAAATCCGAAAGCGCTCCAACAAGTATATTGAAAAAGGTTCAGTTCGAGGAAATTGCGCAGGTACAGCATAATATCGTCGGTTCGCAAGGTTCAGGCAGTAGTATGCAAATACTAAACAATCCTCAAGAGTTGGAAAGAGAAAGTAAGGCTGATGCGACACTTCCAAAAAGTATATTGAAAACGGTTCAGTTCGAGGAAATTGCGCAGGTACAGCATAATATCGTCGGTTCGCAAGGTTCAGGCAGTAGTATGCAAATACCAAACAATCCTCAAGAGTTGGAAAGAGAAAGTGAGGCGGATGCGACACGCAATAAGATACGGTCGGTCCGTATCAAAGAAAGTTTCACGATACCTCCTAGGTCCGAAGCTGTGTGCTTGGCGGAGAGGAGTACTGTTCTTGGAAAAACAGGTAGTATTTTAGTAGAGCCTGTAGAACTTAGTGTTCAAGGCGTAATAGCTGCTAGAGTTGTAGCGAGGGGCGAAGAGACCGACGTACCGGTAAAGCTCATGAATGTAACTAATGAGAATTTAGTTATACCTGCGAAAACAATTGTTGGATTCGAAGAAGATGTCACAATTGACATAGGTGGTTCTGCCGAACCCAATGATTTAGTTGCATCAGTACAGGATGCAGATTTTAGAACCCTTTTCAATTTGGAACACTTGTCGCGGAATGATAGATGTAAAGTTGAGGGCGTGTTAATGGATTATAAAGATATATTTATAAGACCAGGAGTGAAATTAGGCTGTACGTCGAAAGTTAAACATCGGATTATTACCGAGGACATCCACCCTATAGCGAAAAGACCATATAGAGTACCGTTTACGCAGAAAGAAGTTTTGCAAGAACAAATAGAAGAGTTACTGAAAGATGGCATAATTGAGGAAAGTGATTCGCCATGGTCAGCGCCCATTGTTCTAGTAAATCGTGTTATGTCGGACGGTTCAACGAAAGTTAGACTGTGTGTAGATTTTCGTGCGTTAAATAAAATAACGAAGAAGGATTTCTTGCCGTTGCCGAATTTGCAAGACACAATTTCGCACATGCATGGTGCAGCGTTGTTTACAACCCTGGACTTAGCGTCGGGGTATCACCAGGTAGAGATTGCCGAGGAAGATAAAGAAAAGACTGGGTTTAGCTCACCCTGGGGGCATTATCAGTGGAACAGAATGCCTTTTGGTTTGTGTAATGCGCCAAGTACTTTTCAAAGATTAATGTATTGTGTTCTAAGCGGTTTAATTGGGGAAAAATGTTATGTCTATTTAGACGATATTTGTATATTCTCGCGAGATAATATAGATGAACATTTGTCAAAGATTAAAGACGTATTTAATAGATTGCGGAAATTCAATTTAAAATTAAAACCGAGTAAATGCGAATTCGTGCGCAGAGAGACCACGTATCTAGGCCATGTAATTTCGGGTGAAGGTGTTAAACCAGATCCATCAAAAACCCATGCAATTGAGAAATTTCCCGTACCAAAATCAGTCCGTGACGTGAGATCATTTTTGGGATTAGTTGGGTTTTACCGTAGATTTATTCCGGAATTCGCAAATACAGCTAAACCGTTAACTAAGTTGTTACAAAAAAATGTTGAGTTTATATGGAGAGATAAAGAATTCGTTGCATTTGACAAATTACGAAATGAGTTAATTAAAACGCCGATATTAATATATCCTGATTTTAGCCAGCCGTTTACATTAACAACAGACGCGTCAAATCTCGCCTTAGGAGCAATTTTGAGCCAAAACCGCGAAGGTGTGGAACATCCAATCGCGTACGCTAGTAGAGTCTTAAACAAAGCCGAATGTAATTACCCAACAATAGAAAAAGAGTGTTTAGCAGTTATTTGGGCAGTAAAGTTTTTCAGGACCTATTTATATGGAAGACAATTCACATTAATAACGGATCATCGCCCACTTCGATGGTTAAATAGTGTAAATGATCCAAGTAGTAGATTGTTAAACTGGTCGTTAAAATTATCGGAATATGTATTCGATGTCGTTCATAAACCGGGAAAATTAAATAGTAATGCAGACGCATTATCACGAATAGAAATCCGTTGCGTGAATGATTATGAGCCCGTATGGGATCGAGACTTTATAAGGCAAGAGCAAGATAAAGATGCGGAAATTCAAAATTTGTTAAAAGTGGAAAAAAATAAATTCGGCGAATTTTATAAAGATAGAGATGGCGTAATTTATAAATTAAGAGATGAAAACGAACGCGAAGATAGACTAGTTGCTCCAACTAGTATGATTAATAAAATATTGAGATCGCATCATGACTTACCACATGCAGGGCATCCAGGCTTTGAGAAAACCTATAATTTGATTAAAAAGAAATTCTTTTGGAAAGATATGGGTAAGCAGGTAAAAGATTATTGTGTTCGGTGCTTGTCGTGTAACCAAAGGAAAACATCACCCCATCACAAGCCAGCCCCCTTGCAGAAGTTCAGTGAACTTAGTAAGCCGTTTGAGCGAACGGCCATGGATATTGTAGGTCCGTTTGAAAGAACCTGTAGAGGCAATAAATATATTTTGACGTTTATTGATGCTTTCACGCGTTACCCAGAAGCAATTGCACTACCTGATGACAAAGCGGAGACAGTCGCTAATGCGTTTATCACGCAGATAATTTCACGGCATGGCGTACCTAAGCAGCTATTGACAGATAGAGGGACAAATTTTCTATCCAAATTATTTAAGAGTGTGTGTGAAACATTTGGCATTAAGAAATTACAAACAACAGCGTATCATCCGATGGGAAACGGTGCTATCGAGCGGTTTCATAGAACTTTTTCAGACACTATGTCACATTATATCAGTAGCGATCACAAAGACTGGGACTTGAAGATTCCGTTTGTATTAATGGCCATCAGAAATTCAGTGCATAATTCGACTGGTGAAACTCCGTTTTTCTTAATGTATGGCCGGGAATTTGAGATTCCGTGTGAAGATAATTTAGCTCCATTAGAGAAGGAGAATAAAACTGATTATAGTCAAACTATCGAGAATAGACTGAAAGATGCTTATCAAGTCGTTAAAGAGCGAATTAATAAGGCGCAGAATAGAAATCAGGCTCAGTACAATAAGAAAGCAGCAGAACGCAACCTTCGAGTTGGAGATTTAGTTTTCTTACACAACGAGGTAGTAAAACCTGGATTAAGTAAAAAGTTTGTAAAGCCATGGATAGGGCCGTACAAGATTATTAAGCAGACCAGTCCTGTAAACTTCGTGATCCAGAGCGCCACAGGTGGTAAAGAAATGGTGGTTAATGTTAACCGATTAAAATTGTACTTGGAGCCGAATTTTAAAGAGTTAGAGAAAGTTAGTAGGCCAGTTCCGCGTGAAACCGATATGAAAAAGTTTGATTACGTGTATACACCGCGAAAATATGATCACGTTGAACGGGAAAACGACCGTACGGTTAGAGTACCGGAAGTTAGCAGAGCGCAAAGTTTAGAGTCGCTAAACGAACCAGGTGGTTCTACCGTAACCGTCGAAGTCGAAGTTCATAGCCCACCAAAAGAAGTTAATGACAAGCAGGTAGAATTCACAGAAACGCCGCGCGGTAGATATGCATTACGTAGTCGTGGTAGGGTTCCGAATGAACCATGGATTTCTAGAAGTCGGATATAATTCCGCAGCATTTTTATTCATGTATTGTTCGTGTGTTAATCATGTTTGCTTACAGTGCTCGGAGGTCTAGTCTTGCTTGTGATTCTTTGTATAAGCACAGCCGAGGGTCTGGAATGGACAAGGGGCTATTGTTCATAAAAGAAGAAGAGGTGTTGTTAACCGGTGACAATTGGATTCTGACGACTGATATCAATCTAAGTGATTGCCGAATCGTGTTGGAGGCATTTGAAGAGGTCCTACACAATGTGATGCAGCTGGACATCAAACTAGGACTGGATATGGAACCATCAACCAAGACTGCCCTCAATGAAATAGTAAGTAGAGAATTAAGTATTAAATAAACGCGGATTAATTAATGTGGGTGGTAACATACTAAAGTTTTTATTTGGTACGGCGGACAATAATGACTTACAAGAAATTAAAAATAATTTGCATGAATAGTAATAGTAAAAATATGAGGGCCGTGATTCTGCCGAGGGTTTTATGGTTTTAGGACCGCCTGGAAAGGCGCCCAGCAGAGGCCATTGTAGCGTAGCCACAACAAGGGAGACGAGCGAGCAACTTCAAAGTGTGGAGGTCA
Organism: Harpalus rubripes; assembly: GCA_963082715.1. Taxonomy (NCBI): domain Eukaryota; kingdom Metazoa; phylum Arthropoda; class Insecta; order Coleoptera; family Carabidae; genus Harpalus; species Harpalus rubripes. The sequence continues at coordinate 24,630,518 of OY720454.1, read as the reverse complement.
ACGCGGTGTCCAGGCCATGCCAGGTATCCCGTGGCACGTGCCAGAAGCCCCAGCCACCGCCAGTACTCTGTGTATGGATGGGATTGATAAATTATATTCCCTTCAGGAAGATAATTTATTTTAAGGGAAAAGGGAAAGTTGTAACACGTTTGCTTAGCGGCACCCTTTTGTTTAAATTATTGGAGCCGGACGTCAAGATTAGTTATGGATCTTGCGTTCAGAACTTTCATGTTTGTAAAGTATCCTATTTTTTTTTATAAATTTCTAAATTGCTTTTCGAAGTTAAAGTCTTTGTTAGATTTTTGGGATGGGTTTAGTTCTTGACATTTTGTGAAAATTATTGGGTGTTGTAAAAGTATTTTTAAAAGTATAAAATTACAAAAGCAAAGTGCTAGAAAAGACGGATGTTCTCAGCAGGGAAGAGCAATTTGAGTAATTTGGTTGAGTAACTTTTGTCACACAGACGATGTGAAACGCCGTTAGGAATTCACTTCTCCCCTGTAACACTCGAAAAGTTTCTCAGTTACTTGACCAATTATATCGTGTTAATTTTTAAGTTAGCCAATAAGGGTATGAGGGTTGGACTTCCTTGTTGGAAGTGGGGTGCAAATCTAGAAAAGATGATTTTGAGATGATCTCATCTCGAGGAGTCTTGATCTGACTGTTGATTGTGACGTTGTTCTATTTTCCATTCGGCTGTTTTAATTATCTTAGTGACTTATAAATTTTTGTTGTTTTTGTGACTAAAGTAATTGTTGAAGTCTGCGTTCTCCCAAGTTGATTAGAGTGTTAATCCAAATTTAATAATTTTTCTTTGTGTTCTTCAGTAGTGTGTTAGTTTAATAATAAAGTGCTTCATTCGAGGCCGACCTGTGATGAAAAGTAAGTAGCCTAACAGATTACTTGATTCTTGGTAGTTGGTGTTGAATACTTAGCGCTGATAGCAATTCAATAAGCTTAAAGCTTGTTCTGAGGTCGCCCTTTTAAAAATTTAAATACTTTTATGGTACCGTCTTTTTAAACTGTAGTCGTCACGATCAGTAGTCATTAGTTCGTGTATTGTTGTTTACGATTTATTGTTGTGTAAATAAATAAGTTCATCTACCAGTTCTCAGTTGTATTTGTTTAAGTTCTCCCAAGTATTTTCAGTTATTGCGGAAGAGTAAGTATTCTGTGTGAATATTGTTTATTTTGTGAATTAATCTTTTTCATACTCTTTGTATTGAGTCCTGCTATCCGAGGACTTTTAAAACACGGATAGTGGTGGCAGCGATACCCTTGATCCAAATTAAGTTTTACATTGATTAAATTAGTGTTTCACTTGCGGGTCAAGTATTTAAACAAACCGTTTTAAACGGGTAACAGGAAAGAGTTATATTCAGAAATTGTACCTCGCATCCTGCTATAGATGTTTTTGATTTTCTCCAGATACGATTACTGGAATAATATTATTATATTATAACTAACGCGTATGTTTATCGGCTATTAAAATTGCCTCGATTATTAAACGCTATTATGAACACACTTACTTTCAGGAAATTTCACTGCTCACTCATAATTCTTTTTCTTCCATACGGAACACGATTCACTAGTTTATAATTTCATTATTTTTTGTAAAGTAGATTTAAAGGAAACTCTTATGAACAAAATTTAACAACTTGTTTTTATAGTTAATTTGTTATCCAAAGTTACGGAAATGAAATTATTTATATTACTGTTATGCAGACCGTATTATCAAATGTCGAATTAATGTTTCAGATTAATTTCATCTGGATGACATCCAAATGCAGCGAAAGAGGTCTAAAATGAAAATCATAAAAATTCATTACAAAACTAATGAAACCAGACAGATTAACTCTATTTTTTTTGATACATGAAGAAGTTAGTACCAGTATTAACCCTCCAAAACACGCACTAAATTTTGAGACACAAGTGCACGCACCTGTCTGAGGGACCATTCGGTTAAAAACTATATATATGGCCTTATCGACAAAATAGGCCCCAATAATTGTTAAAGGACTATAAATAAACTGTAAATTATGTTTTAGTTTTTATAAATTATTAATACATTACTTTTAATGCACGCTTTTGTAATTACAAAAATTGTAGAAATTTTACTTTTCTTTGGTCCTTGAGCTCAGGTACGTGCATTGAACCCTTAAATCATAAACTTTACTTAGTCTCTGTATAGAGGCGACAGTAAACTCCAGACGCGAAGTAGTGAAACGAACAGACCTAATAGTACTAAAACAGACTTGTTGAACCCCAATTTCATGTAATCGAATTTGTAGATACAAAAAAAATAAGTTAAAATTAAATTTTGTATACAAATTTATTTACGAACAGAAGGCGTTTTAATAAAGTCAATCGGATACATCCGATGTAATCTGATGCGTTCGGAAAGTCAATCTGGTTTATCTGAAACGTTCGCAAAGTCAATCTGATTCGTGCGTTAGTGCACTAACTCTGTGCGGCCAGACCGCGCGATTCGATCCAAAAATTTCTACATGCAGGGTTACTTATATCGGGTGTAACACGAAAAGCGGGACATAGGCGTTTAATATATGGTAACACAGTTTTTCCTTGCGCAAAAGTAGCCTATTCATTTTAGACAATAAAGCTTCGAATAAATGTAGATAATTTACACATTTTATATTGCAAGTTTCGTAACAATTCAATTTTAAATTTTGTAAAGTTACTTCTGTATAGTGTTAGGTTATTTATTTGTAGTACTATTGTCTAAAATTCATAGACCACTTTTGGACAAGGAAAAACTGTTTTCCCATATTAAACGTATATATCCCGCTTTTTATGTGCTACTTCAGAAAATGTTTTATTTACACGTTTCTGATTATAAATATTGCAGGACTATGGCAAGTTCTGCCGAAATTGTGACAGTTTGTAGTTTTTGTAGTATTCATGGGATATTTTAAACAAATAAATTACGTCTCTGAATAAGTCATTTGCGAGTCACTCTTTAAAAGCTACTCAGAGACCAAGTTCATACCGGGCTGAGATCAGGGTTGTGCCTGTAATCCATGCTACATAAAATACGTCTCTGTCTCCGCGTAGATAATGATGTTGTTTACGTTTGTACATTGTCTTCGCGCATGTAGACTATACTTATTTTATTTTATTTTTTTTTAAAAAGAACAAAAATATATTATTATTATTATTTTTGCTGATTTATTCATAAGGTATATTTGAATGAGCCGTTGAAAGTAGCATACGTCATTTTATTGAAATAGTGAGGCAAGTTAGTATTTTACGTTGTACCCATTAAATGACACTAGTTGTTGGGACGACGGTGAAGTTGGCAGACGATTTGTAGCAGACGAATCAAAATTTCAGCCAGTGTGTGGCAGCCTCACGCTGTGTTAGACCATGGCCCACTGTTAGGTGTTAAAATATTATTTCATAATAAATATCAAATTTATGCGCTATACTGGTACAGAATTATAAAATTCTGACAGTAGATGTTCAGGTTTGTAACATACTACAAAAATAATAATAATTCAACGGGTATCCTTCAGGACAATAAGGACAAATTAAAAATAATATTATAGGACCACTTATAAATGAATTCTGACAGTAGATGTTCAGATTAGTAACATACTACAAAAATAATAATAATTCAACGGGTATCCTTCAGGACAATGAGGACAAATTAAAAATAATATTATAAGGCCACTTATAAATGAATTGTTGTTTATAACTTTGCTAATATTAAGCTCAAGTACTTCAAATTTCATGCATATTTTGTTTATAATGGTCTTAATAATTAGCGATGACCAAATTCCACATCCTTCAGGACAATAAGGATGAATCAAAAATCATTTACTGAAGTGACTTCGGTATAAATAATTAGTTATAACTTTGTTGATAGCATAGAAAAGCAGTTCAAATTTACAATGAACATTGTTTATAACAATATTAATAGTTTGCGGTGACCAAAATTTTTAATTTGTCCTCATTGTCCTGAAGGATACCCGTTGAATTATTATTATTTTTGTAGTATGTTACTAATCTGAAAATCTACTGTCAGAATTTTATAATTCTGTACCTGCATAGCGAATAAATTTGATATTTATTATAAAATAATATTTTAACAGCTATACAGTGGGCCGTGGTATAACACAGCGTAAGACTGCCACACACTGGCTGACATTTTGAATCGTCTGCTACGAATCGTCTGCCAATTTCACCGTCGTGTTGTTGGGCTGGGAATCATCAGTTCTTTTGGGTTGCTAACTACTGGTAAAAAATTGACATCTTATGCTAATAACTAGTACATATTTTTACAAAAACGTGACTTATATCAATCATAAGTACGTAAAAATATAAAACAAAAACACCAAATAAATGAATAAAATCATCTTTTATTCATTTTTTTTAGTAGCTATTACAAAATTGTTTAGATGTTTATTTTTTTTTATATTCCTAGACAAGAAAAATAAAATCGAAAAATTATTAGCTAATATGAAATAATTTGTAAGTCGAGATGCACTATTATTTCATAACATTTTTAAACAAACCATGCATAATGCTATGTATTTAAGGTAAATTTAACTTTTTAAAATTTTCGTTTGTTTTTCTACCTCCCATTTTAATCATTGACTCACTGGACTCTCTGATTAAGTAAGCTGTATTTCGCTAAATCCCTAGTGCGCATGTGCAATATATACAAAGTTTACATTGTCTTCATTTGGCATCATTCTTTGTACATTTTTTTACGCATGTAAGTAATCTATCATAAATTACGACAGATACAACTTTCTCTCAGACAGTGTGGATCGTGCATAAAAGCTGGAACCGACTGACATAAGAGTGCGTTAACGCCGAATCGATTACCATTTTCAAAAATGTCATAGATAACCTGCTAGTGTATTCGGGCTGATTACGACAAGGTTGCAAACAAGCAATTAAATTAATGTATACATCAAAACCTAAATTTTAATTAGGCTAGATTTGTTGATATTAGCGTAGCGTAGCTGCTACCCATTTGGATATAATAATTAACATAGAATCAATTAATAGAATTCTTAATGTAAAAGCATCAATTTTTGATCGAAATAATCTAAACAACAATCCATTTTTTTTTGTTCCCACTTGTGTCGTATAATAATTATATACCATAACAGAAACAAATACTTTCTTCTTATCAACTATAACAGATCAGTCTACTACGCACAAGCTCAAATTTAAACGCCTAGAGGAGCATAAAGATACTGAAAGGATATTCGTAAAATCTGTCTCTTGTTCCATGTAAGTGATATCAGCAGAATGAGATAATTATTAAATATTATACATACATAACTCTTAAAAGAACCATTATTTCTTATTAATTTGGGAGGTACTACAAAGCTGTAGGTTGCTTGTAGATACTAAAGTTAAAAATGTTAGTTAAACTTGTATAAATAAAGATAGAATTCCTGTTCCTTGTTCTATGCAAGAGTTGTACTTACAACAACCATTTTTGCGAACAAATCAAAGATAGCCTTGTAGTTTTATTCATCAGAGATCAGAAGAGACGGTTAAAAAATAGTCTATGAATGTATATAAGAAACTAAGATATTTTTTTTCGTTGGGACGATTTGTTAAGGGTAGATTTGGGAAAAAGATGGTAGTCCCCTGTGGTTTATCAAAACAAATGATACAAATTTGTTCCTCGAAAAGAAAACTGTTGTGCGTGAACTAATACCTTCCGTCACGAATTCATTTCTACCGCCATTTGCGCCTAATTTACGAACAAATTATTCCCCATCCATTATCATATATTACCCAAATTAACTAGTTTTTATTCTCTTCTTGTAAAGTAGTTTGTATATCAGCTTGTTATAGATTTTCTAAAATGTCGAAAGTTCACACTTATAATTTTTATATTGATTGTCATGTGTTCATAACTCATACAAATGGACTATTTATTATACCGCTTTAAGTACGGCAAATTATCGTTTTATTGAAAAATATATCATTATGACAAGCACACAGATTAGGACGGACGATGATAATAATTTATACCCTGTTTTTTAAACAATATTTCAAATAGTGGACAAGTTAATAGTGTCACGCTTATATAATGACGTTGGTAGGATTATGAGAAATTACTAACAAATTAGTATACAAGGATTATGAAACTTTAATTCGAAATATAACGAATGGAATTTTTTCTAAGTAATGATTAGTTGAAACCATGAAGAATAAATAAATATTTTATCACGGCTTTCTTCTCGTTTCTTTGGATTCCATTATTGATTTATATAATCTTAAAGTGAAAAGTACACCACTAGGAACTTTTGAAAGTTCTAGGACTTTAAAGCATAATTTTAAAGTTCTAGGAAGTGATTTTTTTAATACATAAGATTTGTTATCTCAGTGTCCTAAAATTCCTCATCCACAACATTACTCTGTTATGTAAGTCCAAGGCAGAGAAGTATATGATTTATTCTGCGATGAGAAAAATTGTGATACGAGGCGAATAACAAAAATTTCCTACTTATACACTGTTCTATTTAAACCATTCAGTAGATGGAGCTGACAACAGCACAAATTTAAAGTAACCGAAATTACATTGGGTAAACTTGTCTCTTGTCTCCAATTTTAGCCAATCAGCAAAGTCAAAACTCTTCCCTATGCTCTGTAATACTGAATGTCTTAAGTGGAACAAGGTATAAGATAATTCGAATTCTAATATTATAGTAGCCTTGGATTGTGTAGTTTATGTTTCGAGTCAAGCGTCAAAATAATATAAAATATACAGCATTAATTTATATGTAAAACTGAATATAGACTTGACTAGTATTTTTGCTAAATTATATGTAAGTACAGAAGTAATTACTAAGTATATTGTGTCAGTTTTGTGTGCATATTGCCCATCAGAAGTAATTGCATAGATTATTTCCCGTGGGACAGAAGCAGCTACACCAGTCCCTGGGGAAAAATCTGATTTGGCCAACACATGAAATCCCGTGAATTCCATGTTTGAAATAGCAATGAGCTTTAAGTAAAATATTATTTTTTCCACTTGATCGTTTGTAAATAAAATCTAATTTGTTGTTCCAATAAATAGAAAAGTCTATAATACCAAATTTTGGATTATATTTTATAATGTTTTTCCTTGAAAATCTGTTAAGAGCTCCAAATTGAGTACCATTTCCGGTTTATCATATAGGTATAATCAAAATCTAATGTTGTTTCAAATTATACACGAGTTTTAAATACCAAATTTGGGAAGTTTTGAATCATGTATTAATATATGTTTTCAAAAAAATCTGTGTTTAGCTTCCTGTAAGGTAGTTTATCAATTTTAGAAATCATCTAGTATGTCGTTCTCATTAAGGCCAGTCCCTACCTACAGCTCTTATGGGACTTTCAATGTATTTTCAACATGTAATTTCTCGATTATTAAAAGTGATATTGATTTGAAATTTTAAATTTAAGGTGTCCACACCTTTTTCTAGGTCTTAACAAGTTTATATATTTTGTAATAGTTTATTATCATATTTAAATAAAAATTATGTTTCTGTCGAGGAATCTACTTTCACTATATACCGTTTTCTATAAAAGCAATTAATTATATACTCCAGTTAGGACATAGATTTCAGTATTTTGAGAACAATGCCGAAAACTCCGCTGGAAAAAAATATTAAATAAAAGAGTTATTAGCTTTTAAAGATTTCTGATGAATAAATTCAGTAAATTTTTAAGATTTATAACAGGGCATCATCGCTTACCCACAAACATCGTAAAACTGTATATTTATTTTGACCTGCATATAATGAGGGTTTTCTTCGGGGTTTTCTGAGTCATGTACGAGTACATCTGCATTTAAAATGTACCTAAAGAAACATTTACTAAACAGGGTCTAGAAAAGAATGTGAGACGGTGAGGGGTGATACTGACGGCGACAGCAGTCGATTGCTGCTCTCGCAACCCACTACGAAAATTGTGAAATTATAATTAAAATTTAAGAATGTATCCCTACTTTATTTTATAAACTTTTTTCTAACGCAATTTATAAATATAATGAAAGAAATATTGTGTTTTTGAATTACAATTTATTGTATTGTTGCAAAATTGGCGCCGAATCCAGCGATATACGGAGATACATGCCCCCCATGGTGGTCCATGAAAACTTTATGAAAAATTTCAATACATAATTTACTATTCGGTTTCGTAAAAACTATAAATAGATACACATTATATTAAATTGACGTGTCTATCATCAAATTACCTAACTCAATTTTCAATAGTTGATATATGGACAATTTGAACTTTGAGCTCCGTGTCGACTATTATATGTAGTTGCAAATTTTTGATTTATATATTCTGCATATTTTATTCAATATAATTCGATAGAGGTAAAGATGATTCACTTCTTGGAAAGCAATTTCTTGAGTTGAAGGAGATGTACCTGAGGGATTATTTACCTCGTATTGACCACATACATACTATATACAACGAGAAAAGTATTGAATTATTACAAGTTTTCTTCAGTCTTACACAATTAGTGCTCGAGTGCTCCTGTGTTTCCGTGTCCGTGAGTATCTTTATCCATTATTAAGTATTGTAGAATAGTTTGAAAAACAAAATAGAATTCACTTCAAGCTAAAAAGCTGGAAGTGTGTATGCGTCAAGCTACGATTTACGTGCAAAAAGTCAGATCTCGCCATCCGTTCTATGCATGCACATGTCACTTGTGATGTCACAAGAGTTCCATGATATATAATTAATTATAAATAAATGGGAACATAATTTTAACTTTCAATTACATTTTAACTTATAATTATACATATATTTACGATTAAAAAAATATTTCACATGTAATTTCAATCACGCTAACAGTACATAGAAATAAGACGGCTGATATCGGTGTTCAACTGCTTTCTCGTATGCCGAAATACGAAATACTACCTACTCTAAATCGTTGAAACCAGTCCGGCGCTTATAAACCTTGCCGATCGGGGCTGTAAATTATTTCTATGATGTTTATTACTCCCCCTTAGGCGTTGAAAGTCGTGATAGACAGCTGCCAAAATTTAAGGGCGTGCAAAGACTGGCCTGGCTAGTGACTGGCCTTAATATGAAAGTCTTCAATACCAAATTTGAAAAGTTTTGGATTAGGTATATCATAATATATTTTTCATGAAAATCAGTTGAGGGCCTCAAGTAAAGTATCACTTCCAGTTTATCAATTTTAGAAAAAATCTACCATGTCGTTCACATTCATATAAAAATTGTAAATACCCAATTTGAAAAGTTTTGGATTATATCATAATAAATTTTTCACGAAAATCTGTTGAGAGCTGCAAGTAAAGTATCACTTCCAGTTTATCAATTTTAGAAAAAATATAACATATCGTTCTCATTAATAAAAAAAATCTTAAATACCAAATTTGAAAAGTTTCAGAATATATCACAATATATTTTTCACGAAGTCTGAACTTCAAGTAAATTATCATTTCCTGATTATCAATTTTAACCAAAATTTAATATGTTGTTCTTCTTCATATAAAAGTCTTAAATACTAAATTTGACAAGTTTTGGAGTATATCATAATAATTTTTCACGAAAATATGTTCAGAGCTTCAAGTAAAGTTCTCATTAATATAAAAATCTTAAATAGCAAATTTGAAAAGTTTTGAATTGTATCAATATATTTTTCACGAAAATATGTTCAGAACTTCAAATAAAGTATCACTTCCCGTTTATTAATTTTAGCCAAAATCTAATATGTTGCTCCCCTTCATATAAAAGTCTTAAATACCAAATTTGAAAAGTTTTGGAATATATCGTAATATATTTTTCACAAAAATTTGTTGAGGGCTTCAAGTAAAGTATCACTTCTGGTTTATTAATTTTAGCCAAAATCTAATGTTATCCCCCTTTAACTTTAATAGTATAGAAATTATTTGAGGTGGCTCATTTAGCTGTTACATCCTGTATATATATATATATATATATATATATATATATATATATATATATATATATATATATATATATGTATGTATATACAGGGTGTTTCCTTACAGCTATGACAGCACAATATGGTGCATATTCAAATTATATGCTTATATTAGAATAAAGTAAACCGCGTTAGGAACGATACACTAACTTTGTCTGTATGTATTAATCAAGAGCATTATACTTGCATTTCATTTTATTTTCATTTTGTAGACTGTTGTTGATATGTCAGCATTGTAATAATATATTACTGTACAAATTATAACCTGGTTACCAGCCTACTTTTGTACATGTAAACATAGGTTAAATATCCTGAAACCGGTAAAGATGATTTATCGCGCTAGGTCACTTACCGCGAATAGTTAATTTTAGCATGAAGTATTCACTCCTTAAACTATTCGGAGACTTTCATATCAACGCTCTTTCATTTATAAACTAACAATTCATTTTTATTAATATCTGCAACTCTTTTGGAAGGACACCACTCTTTAAATGTACTGTACTGTATGTTCTCTCATATCATGTTTTCTGTTTTGCGGGCAGGAAGGAAGCTCGCGCATTATTGACAGCGTTTTCAATGTCCGTAAATTTCACACAATCTTCGTAATCCGTCATTTTTCGGCAAAAGAAATTCATTAGAATAAAATTCATAACCTTGATTCATAATGACACTTTATATTTTTGTTTTAATCAATTATTTTTGTTTTTCGCATCGCCGGCTTTGTGCATTAAGCACATTCATTTAATTAAATTGTCACAAATGGAAATGTCAAAAATAATTATGAATTAAAAATGGGGTTTCTTTCTTGGTAGCGAGAAAATTTTTATACGCAGCACGTACCACCTCTGACAGAAAATATCACTTACTGTACTTGATACGCAAATAACTATTAAATAAATGTTAATACAAATAAATGGAATGAATATTGGTCGCTGCTTTCTGCTTTAAATTTGGAGGTATTTATATCTTCACATTGCTTCCTGCACCTGCACTAATTTCTCTCATTAACCTTAAGTGAAAAAGTATAATGTAAAACAGGGAACATGCTTTACTTTACACTCTATACTCGTATTTGATACACAGGGCAATTGGTAATAAATATGATCTTATGAAGAACACAGCCACTAGTACGGATCTATTTGTTATGATGTCGTGTTGAATTGATGCGCTATTTAATTCAGTTTTTCTCCATTTTTGTCGCTGTAATTGCTGGACGAAGTGCAAGTCCGTGTCATGGAAAACAGCGTGGGAAATTTGCATGAGGAAAATAGAATTTTGCAAAGGGCATTGAAGCGGACGCGCCCGACACTTATCGATCCTTTCTGAGGGACCACAAAGCATTTTTCACGCACTTTCTCTCACTCAACACTCAGAAACGGCCTTCAAACACAATGATCCATGCTGAATTAAAATAATATGAAAATTACTGCCGTATTTGCCTATTTAGCCAAACGCAACTTCTTCCAGATTATTCTTCCCTAGATATCAGAATTCTTTTATGTCACTACAAAAAAGACTGATCTTTCAGCTTTTCAAAAGAAATAAAACATTCTTTTGATTATTATTATTCTTCTTTACAAATATGTTGAATACAGTTACTCATCAATGAATAAGTAATAAAAATAAATATATTAGCATGGGTTTTTACTCATTGTTGAATGCCAGGTCGCATTAAGGCCAACAAAGTATATATGTTTGGGCACCGATTTACAAAGGGTGTCAAAACTTTTTAAGTGGATCGCATTGCGGTTAAACTTTTCTACTACCAACATTTCCATTAGATGATTAAAATACAAATTCTTCAAAATCAAATATCATTTAGACTTGTGCATAAATTATTGGTTCAATCCAAGGAGTTATAATTAATTTATGTACATCTAATTGCTCCAACCCCATTTTCTGCGAATGAATAAGTTCTTATATTATGTAACACATTCATTACGTTTGGCGGCCATTTATTCCTATTTTATATATTTCCTTAGTGTGGCTTAATACAAAATAACTCTTATACCGTAGAATTGGACATTAGGGTCCAATCGTATGTAATCTCACTACAATAAAGCTCGAAAAAATTCCGCAGTGAACTTTTTAATGTATTTTATACAAATTGTACCATCCAGAAAAGAACTGGTTATGGTACTCTTCCATTTAGCAAAATCCCTACAATGTTACATACAACAGGGAAATTCGCCAGGTTGTCAATAAGTAGACATGATCTATTTCAACATTGATATCCTAAAGAATTGTTCTCATTATTCTAATATCAGAATTCATTTATAAGGGAGAGAAGTTATTGTCAATATTTAAAAAGCCAGATTCCCACGACACGGAGTTCTCCGACACTTTGAACTTCTCAAATAACTATTCAGGCTCGAGGTTATTCTTTGGCTTGTATATAGGGTACGAATTAACTCAAAATTATCAGAAATAAATTCATAAGTAGGTAATATCATTGTCTCCTTTAACCTGTGTCACATTTAGCTACAATGAATGGGAAGACTCAAGCTGGCTGCGCGAGGGCAAGCCAGCAGTTACAACGACGTGTGGCTTAGCAAATACCGAGCCAGACTCACGAAACAGTAAAAATTAATTTAAAATAAATTGCACATGAAAATATGTAGATAAAACTTAATTTCAAAACAGTAACTAAATTTCGATTAAGTTTAGTGATTTTATATGGGAAGACCAAAGTTCAGATGCAAGAAACGTACCTATGTCTTATTTCCTGAACATTTAAATTTATAACTTGTTTATAACAATTAAAGTCGATAAACATTTGAATATATGATTTAAAAATATCAACTGTGCATATGGATATGGGTAAAAATGCACTCGATCTCGAGCTTTGGCCCGGCCCGAATCCCAGCGCGATTTCGTGTCGATTATCAGCCAGACCGAAGTGCCGAAGATATACTTTTTCGTGTCGAATCGGGCCAAGCCTTTGCAATAAATGAGGCGTGTCGGACTTTTGATTTTGGCCCGTCCCGAAGAATCCAGCTTTTCGGGCCGGCCCGAAAAAACTTATAGTTAAATCAAATTATTGAAGCATTATAATGCTATATTGTTAGCACAGAGAATGAAATCGTAAAATTCATTGAATGAGTAAAACAGTTAAACAAACCCTCACGTAAATGATCGTACAAGATTTGTTAAAAAAAGTTCTATAAAATTTCGAACGCCTTCTGTAAACAAAGTGTTTAACAATTTGCTTTAGAAGCATCTCATTTTTAACAACTTAACCAATAATGAACGATCTAAGAAAGTAGAGATTTTTTTTACCTTCCGTCACCTTTAGGTAAGGAAGGTATTGTCTTTGGTCAAAAAATTCGGTGGTGAGTTTTTGATGAATAAGCACGTTATAGGGTCCCTACAATACGATTTTACTATTTTTACGATGATGTCTGTATGTGTGTGTGTGTGTGTGTGTGTGTATGTATGTGTGTCTGTGTGTGTGTGTGTGTGTGTGTAACAAAATTTTCGTCTACGATAACTTCCATACTACAATTCTAAAAATTATAATTCTTTCGTATTTCTCTTCGTTACATCCATGTGAAGAGCTGATTAGATTTTGGTTAGAATTGGACAACCGGAAGTACCCTCATTTGAAGATTTTAACAGTTTTACTTGAAAAAACTATGTTAAATATCATTTTTTCACATTTAATGTTATTATAAATATTAAAGAATATTTTATTTTCTATACGATTTGATTGCATTTTATACCTAATTTTAAATGGATATAGAGTTAAAAAATTATAAAGAAATTAAATTTCATAAAGTAGCCATAGCTGTGGAAACAGCTACTATATTAAGAAAATTTTGATTGAAAGTTGTCAGTGTCAAGTGAAATTGACATAGTGTGTTTGTCTTATAATTTTACTGGAAATAGGTATAGGATCTTTTGCTTTCTGTATGGAATTTGTATAAAATACATACAACTGCTTTAAGTTAATGTACAAGAAATAATAATAATAATAATTCTTTTATTTCTGCAGATAGACTGTATATAGAAAACGTCATAAAATAATAATTTTCTGTATGAAATTTGCATAAAATACATGCAACTGCCGGAAGGTAATGTACAAGAAATAGAATATTTAATTTAGGAAGGAACTTTCCGTATGAAATTTGAACAAAATACATAGAACTGACGGAAGGTAATGTGCTGGCCACATCAGATTTTTTAAGTTTGTGACGAAATGTGAGAATTTCTTTACGTATAGGAATCGATGTACCCCTATTTATAATAATTTAGATGTTCATCAGTATTCAATACTCTATCCCGAGGTCAAGAAGGAAGGGTAGATGATCCTTTACCCTCCTGATAATTCCCTACTCTATTGCTTGGTCCTTGTCGTTATCCTGAAGATAATTATAGCCGCTGGTCTACACTGTTGTACCACACCACACACTTTGGCCTTTGACAAATTACTACACAAGTGCTTGATTTATGATACAAAACAAGAGCAGGCAAGACATTGGCACCTTCAACTTCCTTATAATTATAGACATGAATAGAGAAAATGTCGGAACGGCGATATAAATTGGATTGTTCAAATCGGACAACTGTTGAAAGGGTATAAAAGGATGCATATCCAATATGTTCTCAAATGCAATAAAATTCTATTGCTTCAGTCTGACATTTCATTCTGTTTGAAAGATGGGAATGAAACCTAGCTTATTTTATTCTTCGGGAGACACGTTTTATTTCTATTAAATTATAGAAAAACGGAGACGCTATATTTCCGTCTAAAAATATATGCTCAGTTTTAAACGCCCGTAACGTGACTGATGCTGACACTATAGAGAAGTTGAAAAAAATGGCATTCAAATATTCACGGAATATTTGTAAGAAAATTATTTTCAATAAATCAAGATTGTTATATATAATTCATATTTAGGGTGAACACGAGGAACCGTGACATAGGCGTTTTTCTCATATATAATATCATAAGTGGTAAATTTTTGTCGGAAAAATTTTCAGATTGTTGCGAGAGCCGGTTGCCTAGCAATTTATTGAGTGGCATTGACAAAAAAATCACGAGTTGTCAAACGAGTGATTTTTGTTCAATGTCACGGGATAAATTGGCAACAGGCTCGAATAAAGCAATCGGAAAATTTTTGCAGGATAAAATTTAACCACGAATGGTATTCGGATGACTATTTCCAAAATAAAAATCAGGCAATCATTTAGGGTAAAGGCGGGTAAGAGTACGCATATTTTCTTTTTTGGCCTGTAAAAAATTAATTTTGAAAAAAATACTTATAATTTATGAAAATATATATTGTTTGTACATTTGGCAACAAAATTAAAATTATTCTAAGTGGATTCATTTATTCATATTTTTAATATTAATGAAAATAAACAAAATGGGAAATGCGTACTCTTAGACGTACATGAATCTAAGAGTACGCAACTATTAAGCCAAAGAGTACGCATATTATTCTGGTACACATTTGTCGCATTTAAATATTTTTTGGCCAGAATATGTGGTGCAAATATCATGCCACCAAAGTTTGTATAATTTGCACTGTGTCCAGTCCATTTCTGGGGGATCCTTGTACTGTAAATTGTCAAGTAATTTAACAAGTTCTGCAAGCTTTTTTCCATATCTTGATTGAAAACAGGCTTATACCTGCCTAGAGAATCTGAAATTGCGCCTCCTTCAAAGCGCTGTCTTAAAGTAGCTTCATGTAAATCTAGTGATAATGCAATATATCTTTTAAATTCACCTTTACTAATTCGATTTTTTTTCCTGCATTAATTCAGGAGTAAATTTTAATTGTCGATTGTTTTTTCGTTTATAATTGCCCATCTATAATGCAAAAAAATTAAAATGCAGGATAACAAAATAATATTTTATTTAAACTAAGGCTACGCATAACAATACGCATGCGTACTCTTAGTTTTATTTTTCTGCGTACTCTTGGATTTTACATATATTTTATTAAATATTAATTTTACTATAACACGTTAGATACCTCTGCAATCGTTTCTGCGTACTCTTAAACTAGAATGATAAAACTAACCTCTCAATAAGTAAAATAATGAATATGTCAAGCTGAATTTGATCGACATTACCGTATAAGTAACCCAAAATAACAATATAGCACACGAATTTTTTGTTTCTTGTGTACTTTATAATTGTCTTACCTTAGAAAGACGATTTTTTGTACTGAAGATGGACACATAAATACGTCTTGTTTTGACTGTTACACCAGCTGAATGGTATATTCTATTCCAAGATATTGACACTGCGTACTCTTAGAATGAGCGTACTCTTACCCGCCCTTACCCTATATAATTTTTTTCTTGACAAAAATCTTATAATTTTTATTGTGTTTAGAGGTATAATGTTTCAGTTTGCTTTTTCAACGTTTTAAATAGATTCCTGTTCAAATCGACTCGTTAATAAAAACTGATAACACTAAAAATATACAGACTTTGACAGGTATGTAAACAATATGTTTCTAAAACGTCAAAAAAAATTCGCTTATCAAAACTCACTTACTTGTAAAAATACATCATCTTATTGGCTTAAAGGGTGTGAAATTTGTGACCGTGTTTTGTCGAAATGAAACTTGGTAACTAGGTAGAATCCTGAATTTGGATTGGTTTATAGTCAATATATTATCTTTATCTATTACCGCCGGAACATTGGACTTTAACATGTAAAATCATATTTTCATAATTTCCTGCTTTCCTAATTATTTTAGGTAAAACGCTTCAATTGAAAGTTGTAGAGTTTGAAATTATGTATTTTCAGCAATTATCAAAATTAATTTCACGTAACGACAAAAATTAGGTATGAAAATATCAAAAATTACCCAAAAAATAGCGATAGCCATGAAATTGACACATGAATTAACAAACATTTCACCTGTCAAATTTGGTTAATATATTTTTATTAGGTATTATTCGTAATACCTGTTTAAGTGAACAATTATATATTAATTTAAATAAATAATTTTACACTTTATTAGAAATTACAAATACTAAAAAACATTAACCTAGCTTGGCATATAAAGCACTCACCGGGCCTATTCTGTAACTCAGTAGTTAATTTTTAACAACTGGTTAAAAAATTGAACCAATCAAGTAGGTACGTTGATATATAACAAAAAAAATCTATTTTTAGTTGTAAAATCAGTAGCTGTTTCATAAATATTTAACCAGTTGTTAAAAATTAACTATTTTGTTACAGAATAGGAACTCTACTTTCATTTTTTGAAATATTCGCGTGTTAAATCCAGTTTTACCACGCATTTAAATTAAGTTTACTCGGGCGTAAGTACCTATTGGTCCCATGTTAAACACCTATGTCACGGATTTTCATGTCATTTGTTGATATCACTGTTATATTTTCAAATTTGTATTAAAATAAACCAATATCCTCCAAAAATCAACGTCTTTATTTAGTACCTTCTGCGATACAAAAATATCGACATAACCGAAATCTATGTTAAGTAGTTTGACACATTAATAAATGGGTGATAATTTGTGATGATATATTACTTTTCACCTCTTTACAAATAATAATGGAGGTATTGTTATAAAAATCAATAATGAGCTATCGATGAACATGTTTTAGGGACCATAGATTGCGATTTTACCATGGATGATGTAGGATATAGATATGTATGAATGTGTATGATTTTATTAGTTTCATCAATCCCAGTAATACAATTTCAATATGGTTCTATTATCTATTTGACGAGCAGATTATTTTTTAGGTAGTTACAAATGGTATAGTATGGGAGATGCGGTACTACTGAAAACACTTTGCAGGTTTACTTCAGAAGACACGCTTAAATATAGTTTTTATCAATTAGTGTTATTACAAACATAAATAATTTTTTCCACAGTCTATATACAAAGTAGCCATTTGCGCTCTCTTTTGTCAACGCAAAATGTCACTTCGCCACTCATGCGCGACAAACTAGAAAAAACTATCGCTGTCTAAATTTCTAACTATACAATGTTGAGAAATGTCACTTGTCTACATTCTTAATAGAAACGTTTAGTCAGGAACTAATGACACTGTAGTTATCCATTTACCACCTTCACAAGTCAATCTGACATATAACTGCTCTGTCGGTATATTACATAACCAAACAAAATGCTGCACTACTGTGAAAATAAAATATGACATTTATTTACAAAAACGAAAGTATAAAATGTTTAGATTAGATTGAAGCTATAGTTCAAGAAGAATGGAAAGTAACGATAAAGTAAAATTAAATATAAAATAAATTGTGTGAACAGTTGTGCTTCCACCTGCAAAAGTTTGGCGTGAACGCGCCCAGTGGGACATCCACTTTTCCACTGCTCTAGTTTAATGTAGTTGAAACAAATAAATTATACAAAACTTATAATATTCATTACAAAATTGGCATTAATTTTTTGTAAAAATGAAAGCCAAAACAATATCTTGAAGTCATATTTGAATACGTTCCTATCTCCACTGCAAAACTGTTGAGTAGTACTGTAAGTACAAAGTGTATATTTTATTATTTTTTTACGGTGGAGGACTGTAGAAAAATTCTTGTGTGTATTTTGAGCGCAAATGGACATTGTCGATTTCGAGAGAATGCCGCGCTCCTGCGTCGCGCGTTAACAACTTCTCAATCGACAATGTCCCATTTTGCGCTCTTAATACACAAATAGCTATTTTCTACAAATCTACTATGACATCAGTGTTAAAAAGTGACAGACCATTGTCACTTTCAACACTAGTATTAAAAACGATTTAGTCACAGTGGTATAATGACGAATGGAACAACAAATTGACCTTTTTGACATACGCCAAAAAATATTAGAAATACAAATTGAAATGAAAAAATAGTGTTTGTAGAAAAAATATGATGATATACGGGTTAAAAGTGATTTTATTTTGTTCGAAGGTTTGGAGCACTCCGCTTCGCGTCGTGTTTCAAACTTCTCACAAAATAATATGTCACTTTTAACACTTATAAATAACTATATTGACAGCGTCTTTTAATTTTCCTCAATTTTTAGAAAAAAAGAAAGACCTGATGCGGTCAGCACATTATCTCCCACCAATTCTATTTTCTATAAATATGGTAAAGCTGCCGCGCGATGTTGATACTAACCTTAAATGCGCAAAACCTAAAATTCGTACTTGGACAAATCGAAATGTATTAGTAATTATAATATGCTATAGTTGTAACGAGGAGAAGACTCCGTCAACATCTAAAATTGGTATAAAGTATGCGCTGGTCCTAAACTAACGCGCGGCAGCTTTACCCGTATGTTCATAAATATCTATTTGTATTTTTCAATTGAAAATTATTTTGTTACCGTATTTTGTAAATTTATTTCCAAGAAATTTATATTACGAGTTTCATATGTAAATTACACTTGATTTTAGACAGTCACATTTATCTAGTGTTTTAGAAATCGTAACTCTTACATTAACAAACACATACTGAAACATAATCATAAAAATGTATTCTAGAATCCTTAAAACGTGCTTATTTACTAAAACCTCAACAGTTCGACGTTCGATATCTCTTAATTCAGAGATATTTGCATGAGAAATTAGTAAGAACGTAAGTGGTACCATACAACAATACGAATCAGTTTTATTGTACAAAATGAAATACAATATTTTTATACAAAATTTGATCAAAATTATGACCTTGAAGCGTCAAAGATATTCGCATTAAAACGTGACAAATATTTCTGGTTATTTATGACAAGAAAATATGAATAAATTACAAAATTTTATTGTGGAATATTTAATTGAAAAAATATTTCAGGCTTGCGAATGTAATAAATAAAATAAATAAATAAATATATCATCACGGCTTATTACCCATTGCTGGGTGTGCCAATCTGCTTTGTACACAGATGCGGTATTGATGAAATATTTGCACCGTGCGGGCGCTTACGAGGCATCACCTCACGGGCACTCATTGCTGGCGTGGAGAGTGCACCACAGGGGTCAATTTTGAGCCATATAAAATTCGAAAAATGTAAAATAATAATAATAAGGGAACAATGTTGCTCTGCAATTGGAGCAGACATTACTTCGAGCAAATTTTATTAAAATATATTGTGATATTGAATTTAGTTAAATAACATTTTTAAATTGATTCATATTTTATTTCCATAAATTTGTCTACTTGATTTTAGGGTCTTTATTTAAATATTAAGTTTGGTTGTTTAATCTTGTAGTTTATATTCTTTTGAAAAAAAGTTATTATTTATTTAAATATTTGAAATACTGTAATTAACAAATTTGTATCACCATTGAAAGCTCTATGTAAGAATTTTACTGAAAATTTTAATATCTTGGGAAGTTATATTATATAATACTGTACTTTCATAAAATCAATATTGACGCGAAGTAAGATTTATAATTATTGAACCTAAGATTGAAATAACATTAAATAACGTAGGTATTTTTTTCTTCACTACGTATGATTTATCAATATCCTATTAAATTTCTTACAAATTAAAGTTGTAGTAAACTTAAGTAAAATGTATATTTACAAACAAAATAAATTTCATAACAACCAGGTATTGATAAAGTTTCCCATAATATCGCGAAGCAAAAATGTTCCTTGCTTCAATTACAGTTATTGGGTATTTAGTTATTAACTATATTGAATGTAGGAGTTGAATCAACGTTTTACTCGACGTTTTATATTTAATGAACTTTGTTTTGCGGTTTAGAAATACTGTATTTTATGAAATATAAATAAGAATAGCAATTTGTGTTTGGTAGTAATTACGCACCTATATTCGGATATGCTTCTTCCAATAAGCAGTAAATACAAAAGCTCATTCCAATATCTTGTTTACTTCTGGAATTACGATTTGTCAATGAAATAACAAAACCACAGCAATATTTCTGTCATCGGGTCAAGAATCAAATATTCTTGGAAAATCACAAAGAGAAGAGCAATAAGAAAAAGAAGAAGATGGATTTTTTTGTGGCACAGATGCACGGGTCCATCAATCTATGTTGATCGATACGTAATCTAGGGAAATAGGAAGAAAAAATGAATTGTAAATGTTGGTAAGCCTGCGGCAACAAGCCCGATATGCACAAGACCGGGACTCCGGAACGAATAGCAGAATGTAATCAGACTTGAAGATGAAAAACCAACCAAGGATTCTATAGTCAACAAGAACTTATACAAGAACTTTATATGCAAGAGCACAATGCAGATTAAAAAATAAATAATACACTCAGGGATATAAAGAATATTGCCAATACTCGAAAGTGACCTATATGCTCTTCCAAATACATACATAGTAGGTACTTGTTTATAAAATATTATTTAATCCGACGTGGCCAATATCCAACTTCCAACAACTTATGGCACTAATATCTGTTAATAATATCTGAACATCTTAACTGAATATAAAAATAATGTAATTTAACTGTAGTACTCTTTAATATTTATTACAAAATATATAAAAATGTTGCTTATTCATTTTTTTTTTCACTAAAATCTTTTAAGAACCACAAATAATTATATGCTCCGTTGACCAATTATAGCCAAATTTAATCAGCATTTCATATGGTTATAAAAACAAGGAATATGAAAAAATACACACACATTATCGTAAAAATAGTAAAATCGTATTCAAGGATCGCTAAAACTAATTTAAAACTACCCATCGATTTTTTTGACCGGAGATAATACCTTCCTATATGTGAAGGTATAATGATATACTTATTACAGTTATAGTTAGGTAACTATCAAGTGGTAATCAAGGGATAAGACCGATTAATAATCGAGACATTTTAATATTTTCACTGAACTCACGCGTTAATTATTAGTTAATCACAATATTACATAATTACACAAATTACAATTACACCTGTGGTGCACTTTCTGCGCCAAGAATCAGTGCCCATGAGGTGGCGACTGGTGAACGTCCATACGATACAAATATGTTGTCATCATTATTACCGAAATCTATGTATGTACACAGCAGATTGGCACACTCAGCAATGGCTAATATGCCATAATGATATATTTTGTAAAACAGTCAATTAAAATACATAACTTAAAATTTACAAAAACTTGATAACGAATGGCATTCAAAAAATTTTCCACTCTTATTTTTTGATTTGTTTTTATCGAGGTTTTTATATTTATATAAAATTAAAAGGTTTAGGCTTTATTGAAAATATGAAGGACAAAAAGATACGGAAATTTCCATATTTTTTATTATAAATTATACCTTCTATGAAATCCGAGGTGTTTTACTTTTGATGACGCAGGACATGTACGCGCGTGTTTGAGCAAATTTGAACTTCTTTGTAAAGCTCCGCCTCAACTAAGAATTATACTTATTCGGGTGTGTCGGATCTGGTCGGGTGACTTTCGTTTTTCTTTGTATTAGTAAAATGAAAAAAAGTGAAATAAATTAAGTGCAATACTTAATTGTATTGCTCTAATGATAAAATATAATATTACAGATGGGAGGAATAATAGCAGGAATGCAGTCTAAATTTGTTTATTATTTAGTCTGAGGCCAACGTTTCGCTGCCACTTACAGCAAAAGACTAAGACTTTTGCCCTGATGATGCTGTAAGTGGCAGCGAAACGTTGGCCTCGGACTAAATAATAAACAAATTTAGACTGAATTCCTGCTATTATTCCCCCCATCAACATCATCAGTCGGTAATTCCATTTTACATATAATATTTCAATTTAAATATACATTATTTTGTAGTTTGCTCAACATCGTAGGCCTGTGAACTACTAGTTATTTCTGATATACCCACATTACCTACGTCACAAAGTAAATTTTAAATTCGGACCTTAATATATCGCTTATTTGGAGGAATTTTTAAATCTGAAAATTTTAAAAAGATATCGTGGAATACCGTAGTGAAGGAAGGTGCTTATTGTTTCAACAATTTCGAATGGTGTGTTTTTCATTTCTCTGCATAAATATCAGTTGAATTTACTCGAAAATTAATATGTATCATATATTAGAATTTGTTTAAACAAAGGGTAAATATAATTATCTTGGTAAATCGTGTGTACATACAAATATTTACATACATTGTACTATATACGGATATTATTTTATATACATTAAATTTATGTAAGCATTATAGATCATTGTTTATTTCCTATAAATTATATCTTTCATAATACAATGAATATTTATTTTTACTAAGTACTTATATTTCCATGTTTTCTTGTAAATAAATAGTTGTTTATTATTATCACTTTACAAAAAGATTGTTGTTGGATTTTTCCATAAATTAAAACATTGCAATTGCGCCGTCACGATTAAAACGCAATTAAGATAACTTCCTCGTCCTTGTATTCTACCTCTATACGCAGTGGTTTTCATGTTCATTGTCTCGCCTCTTGCCCGGGTTTGAACCACGAGGCATCGCGTGTCAGATCGCGATGCGAATAAACGTCACGTTTAAGATTTCTTGTACAGATCGACTGCCGTTTCGGAATATATTAATGGGGATTATGAGGGAAACTTTACGTGGACTACTGTAAATCATATTCCCGGCACGAATTCCAAAAAGAATTCAACTGTTGTCATAGAGGAGGGTTATTTATTAGAAGAGAAAAATATTCAAAATCTAATCTTAGTCATTTTGGGTGATGTATTCTTCATTTAAATATGTGAATAACCTTGGAATGTCTGCTGCTATTCTGTAAATATAAAATTTACCCGTCAGTATAAAAATAATACTATTACCTAATATCTTTCGCAATCAATTTTAATGTATACAAGTTCATTTGTTTTATACATTTTAATAAATGAAGGTATTTTTTCAGAATAGAATAAAATGTTTTGCTTTCGCGTAAACAAAGTGAATTTTGTACAACTGTTTTTGTCAAAAACAGAGTTACACTGAACAATTGTGTATAAATATTTTTGGGGATTTTTTAAATTGTGAAGCTGGTAACTTAGCCTAAGTATCAAATAAATTTCTTTCATTTTAGTTGTCATTTTCTGTTATTATTCATGGAAAATTACTGAGATAAATTTTTTATGGTAAAATATTTACAGTAAACAGTTTAAACACTCTTTTAAATTAAAATTCGAGGTATTTATTTTTCGGTCCATAGAATAATAAATATAAATTTTAACTCTAATCTAACTTATAAGTAACTCTTACCATATGTCAAATATATAAATTAAATTTCAAATGTTTATTGAAACTGTCAATGTTATCAATCATAATATTGTAATATTTCTTTCAAAAATAATTTTGAAATAAAAGTAAATTAATACAAAATAGTATGAAAAACATGTATTACGATGTCCATTTGTTAATACTCGTACTTTAACTACGGCTCGATTTAAAAATGAATAGAATTCAATTTTTTTTTTCTGAGGTTTAGATAGCTTTTTGCAGTTTTTTTTTTTATATCCTGTAAGGATTCTGTACATAACTTTATTTTGTCTTCCATTATAAAATAAGCAAAACGATGAGACTATTTTCATTAAAATCATAAGTATGTTTTATGTTACGCCATTTTATTCATAATAAAACGGTACAAAATATTTCTCTAACTACCATAATAATTAAGATATGAAATATTTTCGAAATGAGCGAAAATCGAATTTTTGCTTATAGCTTAAATTAAATGAAGATAGAAAATTCCTGCGGTGACCATTAAACTCTTCTTGAAAAGTTGACAACAAAATATATAAACGACTTTGCTCTATCATTACTATTAGCCTAGATACCTTAAAAAAACAACATCGAAAATGAGACATTCTGTACAGTGTTGTCTTTAAAGTGAAGCCAAATTGCTATAAGTTGAGACAGGTTATACTTTAGTATAACCTCTTTGGCCCGTTAATACAATTCAAAACAGAAAAGGTTGTATTATTGTATTATGAGTTCTGAAAGATTTTTTTTATAATTTGGGAAATATATTCCTTTTATGAACTGGTTTTCCGAACAAAGCACGTTCTGAAATTTATATGACTATAGAACTAAACCAGTAAAATACCTAAAATGATGACGTAATCGTCGCACGCAAGTGGCGAAGTAAACAAACGCGTCTCGCCTGTTTAATTACTTCCGGTCGCCTGAAGCTTTTGTATTTGATGTTATTATCGGGTGAAATGTTCGAGAGCTCTCCAGAAGGTAATGGAAGCTATATAAAAGGGTCGCTACTATGCCTGAGAGCCAGTTACATAGTTCAGTTGCGTTAGTGAAGACGGTCAACTGAGTGAGCTGATGAGTGAAGACCCGTAATGGAGCTTATTTGTGTACACAGAGGCTGTGGAACGCAGTTGTGTATACAGAGGCTGTGGAGGTCAGTTGTGTATACAGACGCTGTGAAAGTCAGTTAAGTATACAGGAGCTGTGGAAGTTAGTTGAGTATACAGTCTGTCAATTAGTAGAGTGGTAGAAAGTTAGAAAAAAAGAGTTGAAAGGAGTGAATTATGTCCGGGCAGTTGGATATAAAGACGCTGTGGAAGTCAGTTGACTATACAGGCGCTGTGGAGGTCGGACAGTTGAATGTGATATAAATAAATAGTGACATAAATACTGATAATAATAAATAGTGTCATCAATAGCGTGAAATCAAATAGTCGCCTTATAATTGTTTAAATAAATCATCTTAGTGTTGAAGTAGTTAATTATATTTTTAGTCTTAAATTAGTATTTAATATTTGTTTAAGTATAGTTATTGTCATTTTTATTATCTTTTCATATTTATTTATCGTTTAATGAACATCTATTTTAATTTATAATAATTCTTTGATTTCTACATTTCATCCATATAAATAAAAACAATATAATGTTTTTATAATAAAATACTGAATTACAAAGAGTATTTCCTATGAGTAATATTAGTACGTATTTCGATTAAGGTACTAAAATATATATTTTTAAATATCACTAGCAAGAATACAATATAAAAGAACACAGTTCCAGGAATAAATTCGTAAATACACTGTGCTTTTTGGTTGTGAATTGAATAACTTATCCAATTATTTTTATTTATTTTCGTATAATTTCTGGGAAAAGTTGTTAAATATGCATCATACGATTTTATTTATAGATTCTAAAATAAAAATTCAGGAAAAATTCAAAATTCCATTAATTTTTAAACATGATTTAAAACTTATTGAAATAAGTAAATACGTGCGCAAGAATAAAGCTCTATATTTTATTTAACACAGGGCATACTCGTATAGTGAAAATATAGTGACACATAACTTATTTGTATAAAGACTTTTGTAGATATTTAAAATCTAACAAGTTTTTAAAATGTGTACCTATCTAAATAGAATAAAATTCATTAACGTGAAAACGTTTTTAATAAATAATAAATATATCATTAATGAAAACTTTTTACTTTCTACTCGAAATCATTATAGGTTTACTGGAAAAAAATGTAATAAAGTAACAAATCTAGTAAGTTACATTTTATATAAATTCCATACAGAAAGTTTTTCTGAAACTGGAGCGAAAGTAATATTTTCGGGCTTAAAATGCGGCGCGAAAGTTGCATTTTCTTGACTAGTTTATTTAAGATTTTATTGAATATCAATATTTATAGTGGTGTTTTGTATATTGGATATACTAATCCCAGAATGTCGAAAGGAACCTCGTCGCAATTACATACTTCGTAAGACATTGCAAATGTACAGAAAGGCACGTCACCTTAGAAACGAGAGAAGCGGATTATTAAATACTTGTCGAAGACTAGACTTAATTAATAAATTTTAGTATATATAATACATTTTAATGGGAATGGATTGTTGTAGTAAGTGGCCAGAAGCATATGCCACTCCATATGAAGAAGCAACCACTGTTGCTGAAATATTAGTCGAAAATTTAATTTGTAGATATGGAATTCATATTGACCAAGGGCGAAATTCAGAATTATTATTTCAAGAATTATGTGAATTTTTATCTATACATAAGACTAGAACAATACCGCTGCACCCACGATCGGATGCGA
The DNA here is from genome assembly GCA_963082715.1 of Harpalus rubripes. Lineage (NCBI taxonomy): Eukaryota > Metazoa > Arthropoda > Insecta > Coleoptera > Carabidae > Harpalus > Harpalus rubripes. The sequence goes on along the minus strand of OY720454.1, from coordinate 24,603,596 downwards.
TGGTGGAAAGTTTTAATCAAACCCTGGAAAAACATTTAGCTGAAATGGTATCTACGAAGCAACATCTCCCTTTATTTTTAATGGTATATCGATCTGCAATAGACACCACTAGTCATAGATCAGCAAAAGTTTTTATTTCGGCCGAGAATTAATTCTGCCACGCGATATTAAATTTGGTAAATCTGATATGCGACAGCAAACTAAGGATGAGTTTGCGGCAGATTTAGAGGAACGATTGAAGAATATTCACGACATGGTACGTAATATACGACTTTCAAGTAATCGAATGAAGGCAAGATACGATTTAACGGCAAATTCTTCTGGATTTAAAAAAAATGTGATTTAGTTTGGAAGTACAACCTTCACCGCACCTGTCGATTAAGTCCAAAATTACAATCATACTGGGATGAACCATATTAATTTATAAAATGATTAATATTATATATCGCATCAAAAAATGTGGAAAGGGATATTCAAAGTTGCGCATTTGTATAGATTAGCGTCTTGCGCGAACTTACGAATCTGTGACGAACAGAATTAAGAAGGATATAATGTTATGGTAACAGTATGCATAGAAATAGAAAGAAAATAGATATAATAAAAAAAAAACGTGTCAGGATTTTGGATATGTTTGACGTTGTCGTAATTATATATATATATATATATATATATATATATATATATATATATATATATATATATATATATATATATATATATATATATAATTTATACCAGTTGTTGGGTAGAAACAACCAGTTTCTAACAAACGCCTACAAATTTTTCTGAAGAGTTGGCTACTTGGTTGTTGATGATTCGGGTATCTTTCCCGATATATTCTTCGAGCTTCCTGTGCATTACGCCTTGCCTCCCCAAAAACCAGAAGCATGTCAAAAAGTTCAACCTTTTCATAATGATGCATGTTTACGTATAAATTATGCAAAATACGAACATACAAACGGACATACACGTGCGCCAAATTTGAAGTAACTTGTTTTTGAGTACTTGTTAAATCTAATCTCTTTTTTATTTCATTGTTTTCAGAAGCTACTTCGTTTTAAATGATTTTTTTAGTTTGTTAATACTTATGCAAGCCAAGTAAGTGAGTAAAAACTTTTTTTTTTTGGACAGATAGAAAAAAATGTTTCAGACAAATATTGTAATAGAAAGTTTATGGATTTTAAAAATGTTTTATTTTCGAAAATCGATGGGGTGGTTTTCAAAATATCTTGTTTTGAAATTTTTGATTGGTCGCCATTTTGTTATTTGATGAAATAGAAAATAATTGTAAATACAAGTGTTTTAGAGAACCGAAAGCAAATGCTGAAAGTTTTTGTATTTTTTAAATATTCCTTAAAATAAGGAAGTTATGACGATTTTTCGAAAAACAAGAGAACGCCAATAACTATGAACTGGGACTCCAAATCAAAAATTTGAGCTAAGAAAAGTTGTTTGTTTTAATGAATTCTATCTACCGTTTTCGGGGGTAACGACTTTAGTATTAACACCCTGTATATATTGTGTTATATTTTATTTATATGTTATTATAAATAATAAAAGTTCTAAAGTTCTTGTTGTTCTTATTTATTTTTTTATTTTGGTGTCACAAGTAGGTCAAACCATTTCCAACAATATTTTTATCATACGTGCCGGAATAGATTTCCTACTAGGAATTATTATACCAAACGCAAGAGGATGCTATAAATGTAACCGCATAATATAGTAAATAATTGCAAATTTCAGTTTCGTATTATATTTTCAATTTTCATTCAATGTGGTTTATTCAAAAACTTGACCTAAAGTTATGTTTTGAGTAATGTTACCTATATAATGACAATAGCAGCCATAAAATGTAATGGACCAAGCAATGGATATCTCCATTATTTCCACGAATTTCACTTTCCTACTTATTTCTTAGTTATGTAACACCATTTAATAAATTTTGGAGTGGAAATAGCGTGTCTCATAATTTGTAAAAAAATGTAATTATTTTAAAATACCCAATTGAATTAACTTTAAGATTAAAAGAAACCGAAAGGGGCTACGAAGTACATCCTGTAGAAATATAGACGAAAGCGCCGGTCGGACAGTTTGGGAAAAAGTACTTGGTTTTTACACGTGTTCTTCAGAGAATTGCATTATATCAGTTTCTATCAGTTCCTATTTCATAACTTCAAAAAATTAACTTTCAAAAATAATTAACTTGTTATTCATCATAACATATTGATTCATAATACGTACATCTAAGTCACGGGTTGTAATAATGTAATGTAAAATATTCAAAGATCTGAAAAGTTTCCGAGATCGATATTCATATATTTTTATTTCCGATAACATATTAGTTTGGCTTCCAGAATCAAAATTCGATCTGTATTGGTCCTAGAACAGAGAACCGATAAGTTTCGGTTCCAGGACCGAGAACCGCTGAGATTCGATTCGAGAACCGATGAGTTTCGATTCGACAACCGATGAAATTCGATGCCAGAATCGAGAACCGAAGAGATTCGATTCCAAAACCGAGAACCGATGAGATTCGATTCCAGAACCGATGAGATTCGATGACAGAACCGAGAACCGATGAGATTCGATTTCAGAACCGAGAACCGATGAGATAACAGATTAGTTTCGATTTCAGAATCAAAATTCGATCTGTTTTGGTCCCAGAACAGGGAACCGATAAGTTTCGGTTCCAGGACCGAGAACCGTTGAGATTCGATTCCAGAATCGAGAACCGATGAGATTGGATGACAGTACCGAGAACCGATGAGATTCGATTCCAGAACCAAGAACCGATGATATTCGATTCCAGTACCGAGAACCGATGAGTTTCGGTTCCAGAACCGAGAACCGGGTAGTTTTAATTCCGGACTGGGAACCGAGACCCGAGTAATTACACATTCAAATAACCGGGTACCCGGGTAATTTTGGAACCGGGACCGTTTCCCATCTCTACTTCCTAGTTCAAAGAATATATTTGTTGATTTTCAATGCTTTATCTCATAAAAAAATTCCGTATCCCATTTATAGATAATATTTAAACAAATTATCTGTAAAATTGCATTAGTTTTCTGAGTGGCAAATGCAATATGCAATCCCCTAATCCATAACCAAAAAGTTTAATATGACACGGACATGAATTAAAGGCTATGGCTATGTTATTGAAAATAAGTATCTAATAAAACCGATCTGACAAATTCAAAGCCCGACGTTCATAACCACATTCCTTCATTTAACATGGCGAGTGTATTAAGGCACTTTAACGAGGCATCGTCCTTCGTCAACAAGGACTTTCGTGCAGCAGGAAGACACGCTAAGCAGGAACTGATGGTCGATTTGTAATTTCCTGCAGGTTTTCCTGAAGTGATTCGTGATTAATACCTACATGTAAATATTTTATTCTGATTGTAGAAATTAATTTCCATGGCCTCCAAAATATTGATTAAATTTCGTGTTGCCGCAGAAATGTCACATATCAAATATATTTTTAATCCATTATGTTTATTTTTGCTTTTTACTCGTTTGATACAAATATATTGCCATAGGGAATATTGCAGCATATTAAAAATTTCAATTTATTCACAATAGTAGAATTACAAAATTCTATTTTCCTATTTGTATTATAAAGAATAAATTGTAGTATAAAAGTATTCACAAAATACATCATTTGTAGGTATTATTTATTTGTACATTATATTACTTCATCTATATGTTAATATTCTGATAAATAAATAAATGTCAGGGATTACCTAATTATTGTTACTTTATACAGGTAAATGATACTATATTATTAATATTTCATTTACCTGATATATTGTTATGGGCAGATATAATGAGCTGAAGTAACAACGAAACAAAATTTATTTACAACTTAATAATTTAACAAAAGAACATTTGAAGCATATACATATATGCAAATTATAAATTATACCAAATTGGTTCCGAGAATTCCTAGATACCTACGCTATTTTACGGAGGTTTATTGTTCTTCGCATTGCAGATTTTCCAAAATGGGGTATGTGGCCATGATCAAATTTACAGAAAATATTAATACGCTATAATTTATTCATATAGAATAGCATATAGTATTATTCACGAAACATGACTATTCCTGGTCATTTATAAACCGTCTGTTATAATATTACTTGCATATAATTTCACTTATGGATACATTCTAAGTGAAAAAATCAATATAATTTATTTGAAAATATTGTTTCTTTTTAAATAATGTTTTTCTCAAAGTTTTATGTTCTTCACCTATGTTTTTGCATAAAACAAAAATATAGACTTTCCGTAAACAGAATATTAATTTGAATAAATATCAATGTCACTGGCCAACATTAGTACAGAGTTCACTGTAGTAATTACATGTCTATAACTCTTCGACGTACGTCACTACTATTTTAGTGTGTTAGAAAGTAATGCCACAATTTACGTTACGTATATCTGTCACACCACATAAATTAATTAGACATACGTCAAATAATCTTTCTTTTTCTAATACAAAATGTTGCTAAGCTACTGCTATATAAAGTGCCGTGTATTCTTTTGAACAAATTACTTTGAATAATCATCTTTCGTGAATAATGTACCCGTATTTTTGAAATTGGGGAAATATTAGGTAAGAGTAATTGAATTTGGGAAAAACAGCTTTAAAAATTTTCTGTGGCGTCACCTTTGCGAAATAAAAAATCTGATGTAGCCAGCACATAACCTCTCGCCAGATATTTTACCTGGTTGTACGCATGAAACGAAAAATATTTTTAAATACAAATACATATATTCATGTCTCACTACAAAATAATTCTCACATGTATTTGCAAAATCTATGGGATATTTTAATATAAATTATATACAATACAAACATTTTCTTTATATTCAATATCCTGAAATTTTCTTTTTCTACTTTCTTTTTCTTTATATTCGTCATTTTTTCGCAAATTCCTTTTATATTCTTTTTTACATATATTCTTTTGCGTTGTTGACTTTTTTTTATTTTCATAATCTTCATAATAATGTACAAATATTTTTGACAGTGGCATACAAATATTTTTGACAGTGACATTTATGTGTCAATTACAAACATTTGAATTTCTTGCCTTGAAGTACTTTGATCTGAGAATTTTTACATCAAATTATTTTATATGCATTTCTTTATCTCTAAATCTATAGAAGATATAATAATGAATTTATATTTATCGAATAAAGAATTTAACGTTCTTTAATATAAGTATTTACATAAATTTTCGATAAATAATATTTAGATGATTATTTTCTTGTAACTACTGCTTCCGGTTGTCCAATTGTTACCAAAACTTAATCAACTCTTCCCATTATTGTTAGATTGAGGAATCCGTAGTTAATAATGTCTTAAATCTTATAGTATTTGAGAAATCGTGAATCAATCATCCACACACACATCCACACACACATACGGACATCGTAAAAATGTTATAATCGGATTCTAGGGACCTTAAAACGTGCTTATTCATTAAAATCTGGATATGCGATTTTTAGCATGAATACAATACTTCTCTTAGCGAGAGGTAAAAAGAAATGAGAATAATTGAATCTTTTAGAGTCAAAACGCTTTAAATCCACTTTCAAAAATGAGTTACATATCGATTTATGAATATGTTCTTACGATAATTCTCCACCGTTCTATACATATATTTTAATACATATTGACAAAACTCACTAAAATCAATTTTAAAATTTCAAAAGTAGCTGCAGGATTTCCAGTAAATATTTAATTGATAAATGATGTCTGCTTTACTTTTAATATTCTTTATTTTTCTTTATTAAGGATTTATTTCTTTCTACTATGTTTTCTCTGTGCCTTATTTGTGATTCGTGCTCTGTCAAAAGCCATTAAATTCGCTTTCATATTCGATTAACTTCATTTTTATTTTTGTTTATTTACTAGTACATTACTAATTTTCTTTAATTCTCTTATACTTCATATATTCATAAATTATATCAATTCATGGGAACCTCTTTTTCTGTTAAGCGAAACTACAAGCCGCCATCAATTTAGTTCCGTAAAATAATTACAACGGTTTGTTATTCTATCTTGCGGATCTTAATATTTCTGCATACGTTATTTATTTATATAAAAAAGATAGAATTGATTGGATGTAATATGTTTGTCATATTAGATGTTTTTTTAATAACAATTATGGCTGCACGGCTTATGCAGCTGACCAATGGTACCCTTCCATTTATTAATTATGTTTTCATTTTTACTTAAATTTAGAAATTACAAACGAGGTGACGTACCCGTGCTGATAAAGCCGTTCTAAGTTCCTTCTTATGGCGCCTTCCTAAAATAGCTCGATATTCGTTGTGAGATTTCGTCGTATGTTTATCACAAGTTCTATATGTTTCTGCCCCCCCCCCCCTAATCCGTGCCTGTAACATAGGGGAATGGAAATGTATTGCGGACGGATTCCATTCTTTTTGCTTCGACTTGTTTTATTTTTATACCTACTAGAATGATTGTCAAAGGGAGGATATAAATAAATATAAGGGTAGTAAATTCCGCACAGGTTTTATCTTAATTAGAAAGGGATGAATGAGAGTGTTAGTGGTACTCGCGAAATTAATATTGAAAATTGCAGCATGTTTGTACAAGTCCAAAGGATATTTACTTTTATTGTTAACTCTGGGTTTGTTTATTAACTTATAATATGTACCGTTCTGTAAAGCTTGACCTACTTTATTACTCACAGCAGTTTATTCATTATATTGAATGAAAAATAAATTTAATTAAAATTACTTATTTTTAGGGAATACGGATATGCTATATATATATATATATATATATATATATATATATATATATATATATATATATATATATATATATATATATATATATATATATTTATTTATTTTAATTATTAATAAAATATATTGTGAAAAATGTGTTCATCATGTGATCGGCTATGATAATATCGACACGTTTTCAAATCCATTTGATACAATAATGACTCTTGAAGTGTAGAATTCACACAAGAAACTAGTGCACATGATGTTATGTCTAATAAACGTTTTTTTTTCTAAAATATATCGTTATTCATTACCGCTGCGTTAATCAAATTTTAATATATACAGCAATGAATAATAAACCATTATTATAATATACATATTTACAATAACATCTAAAAATATGGATACACCTGCTGATTTCTAAAAATCTCTCACAAATAAACTAAACATTTAATTTTATTGTTGCTAATGTTTACCTTCGTTTCCTTTGATATTTCAAATAGGTAATAACATTACCTATATTTCATGTAGTCAGTATTATTTCAGCTTTCTTCTTAGGTCATCACATTAATTGTTATTAATATTAAGTTGAATTTATTACATTGTTAATTTTTTTATTAAAAATATGTATACAAGTTATAATTATTTAATTATTGAATGTAATGAAACTTTTCAAAACTTGAAAAAAAATATACCAAGAAGAAATTCCTTACAATATTATAGTAAAAATTAATGCTTTGAGACACGAAGGGAACAGCTTATGGAAGAGAGCAAGCAAAGTGTTTCATTGAACGGTGTTTTATTTATTTGAATTCATATCAATTATGCACTATGTACTCAATTTAAATTTTGATATAAGTACACAGTAGGTATTCATTGTTTACTGTATATTGCTGAATACTCGTTATCCGGCTTTGTTTAAAATCGTTGCTTGTTGCAGTTTATTGCGAAATACCTTCCTCATATTTGGGCTATAATAATATTAATAATAATTTCTAGCGGTTTTGTATTACGCATAAATTGTTATGTAATTTTACCTACTAAATAATATTATGTATGCATATTGTATAAAGATATAAAACATGTATTCTTTGTTAATGACACTAATATTTTGTTTTTTTTTTGCAGGTAAAGAAGTTTTTTACTATAACCAATTTTTGGAAATATTTGTAAGTAAACTAAACTACCACTACATAAATTTACGTATTCAGTGCTATTAGTTCTTTGAAATATGTGTTTTGTTCATTTCCGTAATTTCTAGTTGGATATAGGGAAATATATTCAGGGTATTTGAAAAAAAATATTTGTAGTTCAATATCAGAATAAATGTAATGCAAGAAATATAGAATTTTAATTAAAAAATTATGCATGTGAACATGTTTCTTCATTTCTCTCTGTTTATTATTAAAATATAACTACTATTTTTTAAAATAAACGATGTAGTTATACCAATGTAAATAAATGTTTCATTTATTTTACAAAGCGAGCGCTGTGAAAAATAAACTAAAATTGATTTATTCAAAATTTAACTGGCAGTCAGTATGAGTATACTGGAATGCGCCATAAAACTATAAATACCTTATATAAATATACAGTTCATTGGTACGTACAACACAACAAATGTTCAATGATTGAAATTATTTTAAATGTACATCTGTGGTTACATGCCACAAGCAGACATCTGACTATTTCAATTATTTTAATATCTTCATTTTTTTGAAACCGATAAACTATTGAACAAACCACGGATATTATAAATCATAATAGGCCGTAGATGTCATACAATCCTCGTTCCACGAGCTCGATTTTCAAACCGACCTCTGCCATCTATGGCAGTTATAATACTCATAACAATCGTAGGTAAGTTTATTACCTTTACCAATGCAATACTGGACCAACTCACTATGTTCGGAGTTGAGCAGACATTGGCCCATATTACTAGCGCGCTTTTATTACTGCTTTTATTAAAAGTGACGTTTAACCTCATAAAAATATAATGTAAAAGCGCGCTTTGGAGTAGCGCTATTATTATAATAGAACGGTCGCAATTCGTAAAACGGGCCATTTACATAATAAACTTGGCAAAACTATAATTATATATCAGACACATCGTGTTTTGCCATGAAACTAGAAAGTATTGTTAAAGTGACTTTGAACATGTACTGTTATGTACATTATTTTTGACAATAATGTATATTATTGAAAATCCTTTCCTGTTTCTAACTAGGTACCATTAACTTTAAATTCTACTCATAATGTTATGTTATAAGCAATGAAGAGTTTCCTCTATCTTGAAGTTTGTGCTCTATAATTGAAAGGAAGTGGGTTGGAAGTTGGAAGGCAGGTCGGCAAGTCTTATCTGGTGCGTGATGATCTGTCGGTGAATCAGACGCGACACGCACTTTACCTGCGACGCCGACGCTGACGCTCCGCTCGCCCGTATTTTCATCAAAAGACGTTTAATTAAACTAAAAGTGACGCCCGGTTGAGTGCTTAATTAAGTTGAGCACATGACTTACGTACGTATCCGATGGAAATCGATGGATGGGATGGATGCGAATCGTAAAAATATCATCCTGTGTCGTCTGGCACTCAGGAAGGAAGGTATAAAATCAAGTTTAAAGACTTATTGTACGGGGAAAAGATTTTAAAATTCGTGTCACGCAGAAATTTTATTAAAAATATCCTACAGAATTCAGTATTAAAATAAAAAACGAATTAACATCGTATTTTTTTATATTTTTGAATGTGGGAATATGTTGATAAATTATTTTATTTTGTTTTACTACCGACTTCGTACAATTTACTACTTTATCTAGTTATAATTAAATATAAGTCTCAGGTAAATAAAACTTATAATCAGGACAAAAAAGTAACGGACTAGAAAATTTTCAGAAAAAAAATCTGTCCTTAGAATATATTTATTTATGTATTATAATGGGGTCTCGTGGCCGCGTGCCTGAGTGTCAGGTCGCGAATCTGGGGAACCGGGTTCGATCCCAACCGACGCCAAATATTTCGAATTTTAAATGGCACAAAATTGACCCCTGTGGTGCACCCTCCACGCCAGCAATGAGTGCCCGTGAGGTGACGCCTGGTAAGCGCCCGCACGGTGCAAATATTTCATCATTACCGCATCTGTGTACAAAGCAGATTGGCACACCCAACAATGGGTAATAAGCCGTGATGATATATTTATTTATTTATTTATTTATTTATTTATTTATTTATTTATTTATTTATTTATTTATTTATTTATTTATTTATTATAATATTCACTACACAATGCATTTGAAATTATTTTCGATTAGCATAACATGCAATAAAGTTTCCGATAGTGTTTAAAGAAAAATTAGAAAAACTAACAACAAATTATATTAATATAATACACGGCAGGTGTAATGTAAATAAATATATCTAAAATCAATTTAAAAAACGAATCTTTAGTGTTAATTTTTAATACTGATGTTATGTTTATCTCTGAATTACTAGATATTTATTATACAAGGCGATAAAGACTCTTTATTGTCGTGCTTATAATATTATTTTGTACATGATGTTAAATAAAAATTATAATTCATTTCGATATTAAAATGTCAAGCCGTAATTTTGTTCCTAAACTTACCATCACTAACTTTACGTGGGATTGTCAAAATTATATATTACAACTTTTATCTACATTATGCATTATTATTATTCTTATAAAGTGTAGATAAAACGTAAAAGTGTACATAGATAAAAATACTTAATCTACACATTGAATTTTTATCTACTGTTGATTTTAAATTGTTACATTATCAACAAAAAATGTACGCGCACAGCCTGCTTTTAACATCAGGTACAAAATGAAAATATTTTAATTTTTATATTTTGCGTTCATAATAAAGTCATTTCGATACGCAATTTTTTGTTTTAGACGGTTGGTACTAGATGACGTTTCTTTAACCCATTTTTACCTAATTTATTTTTAGTTAATTGACAATTCATTTTAATAATATAATGTCGAAATTATTTTTTTTTTTTTTATTTAGGGAAGATTATTTACATGAAAATGTACAAATGGTTACAAATATAATCACAAATTGTGTAAGTAAATGTTAATTGTAGGAGGCGCAAAATATAAAAAATAGTATAAAGAACTCATTTTATAAGACTTTCTTTCGCACTTGTCAATTAGAAAACTCGCTGACGCTGGTTTTCTAAATTTTGACGCGTGCAAAAAAAGCATGACTTATAAAACACGTTCTTTAATATACTATTGTCAACGATTTACCTTGGAAAGGGTGTGCTATAAGATTTGTAATGTATAATTATTTTATAATAATTTTTTATATTTAAATTCTTAAAATTTGTAATAAACAATACAAATTAAATATATAAAAAATTTATATTTTATAACATAAATCAGGAAAACATGGTATTTAGACGTATTTTTCAAAGAAAACTATTTAGACCTACTAGTAAAGTCTATTTACGCTTGACGTAAATATTAGCAAAAACTAATCAACCCTTCTTATTGATCTAATAATATAGAAAACAAAATTTCCTAAGTTGAGAAATCGTCCTGACTAAATCCACACTCACATGCAGACATTCCCGGGAAATTATTAAATTCGGATTCTAGTGATCTTGTAAAGTGCTTACTCACTAAAATCGCGATATACAATATTTAGCATGATTCATATACCTCTCTTATCAGCTGCGTCCAATAGGGTAGCAAATCGAGCGAAACGGAAATGACGTCATGTGAAAAGTGAGCGTTTGCTACTTTCACTCGGAAACAAAACTAGCAAGAAATATTTCGCTCCTTTCGCAGAAGGCGGTAAATTTTGAATATTACATTTTCTTAATCTATAAATTTAAGAACTAATATATTTTTTATGCATTTTATTATATAAATAATCATTGATATTCAAGTATATTTTAAAACTAATGATAACATTTAAATTTAAATCAAGCATTACAATAATATAACCTTACAAATTCACATTTCAAACAAGTAGATTTTAGCAACCGTTTTTTTTATTTTGCGCTGTTAACAAAGCTGTTACAGCACCCAAAAGACTTTGTTAATAGCTCATTAGAATTCTGTAATAGTTAATCAATTTGTGGGGTGTCCGAGGACGAGCTTACACTATCGTCATTTTAAAGATTATTCAATATTATTTTACGAAATTTGGTGTCCAGGGGTTATCCGACATACCCGTTTCAACTAACATATTTTCAAAACAGTAGTACTTCCGGTTTCTTCGGAAGTAAGTTCTAACTTTCTTGTTTTAAATGGAACGCTATATTTTTTATTTTATCATTGATTTCAGTAGAAAATTTTATATATGAAACCATAAAAACATTTTACTCATAACGACTATTCACGCACAAATCTTTATCATGTAACAAATGTCATAATTTAAAGACGGTCCTACACCCTCATTCTGTACTAAAAGTTGTTGATGATATGTTTTAGTCATAGAGTATAAAATACAATATTTCAAAGGCGTATATAAACATGAAAATAAACAATGTGTCAACCAGGAATTTGGAAGCGATAATTTTTTCTCTTCTTTTTTGAGTTGAGTTGAAAAACTGGAGATAGGTAATTTTCCGCTTCAATATTTATTTTTTGCTGAAAATTTCGTTTTTCATCTTATCAATCACTACGCTCTGTCAAAGCTGCTAAGCAACAGTGTATACGTGTATGTTATGTTACTGGTTACTACATTATGTTTTTTTTCTTTTGTTTCAACAAGAGAGTCACGCGACCTGTGCGACATTTTTAAATAAACTAATTTATTACTTTTGTAATTAGGAATTTCATGAAACTCATTTTCAAGTCAGATTTAAAATATTCGTACGTAAGCACAGGGAAATTCAAGACGAATGTCGTATGTGCCTCAACATTTATTAAAATGCAAATTAACAACACGAATACGTGGTTAACAAATATTTATGCGTATCACATCCCAAATATAATTAGAGCAGATTCTACCAAAATATTTTCTGAGAGAAAACAAAAACAAATTATATTTTTGTTACAAAAACATATACAGTTTATTTTGGACAAAAAATAACAATAATTTGCATCATAAAATACAAGAATATGAAATATAATATCGCATTTCAGAATTATTCATTAAATAACTTATACCATTGTGGTCAAACAGTTTTTATTATAAGCAAAGTATGGTCGCTGTAACACAAAAGTGTATAATTCACATCAATCAATGATTCAATCATAAAGTCGTTTACTCCGCATTCATAGTAACTAACGAATATTGTAAAATTTAGTGCAGATTTTGTTTTCATAAGCTGTTTGCAGTACAATTAAAAAAAAAAGAATGAGAATTTTAATTATTGATATGTTTAAAAATATAAATTATTTTTATAATCAATATTTCATTTCTACAATCTATACTTCGAACATTGTTATATATTTATATAATAATTGCAATTAACGTTTCGATTTCTTCAATCAAATTTATTATGCTTACATATAAATACAGTACTTTTTGGTGTACATTATGTTCATTTTCTTCAATTAGTTCATTTAATAAATTTTTAAATGAAATTATAAAATAAAACAAACTTTTTCCTCAGATTGTTTTCGTTGTTTACTTGACAGGCCGTTTACTAGTCTCATTGGTTGGCAGCACGAGCGTAGTTCTAACACCGGTGTTATGGTGTTCACCATGTCAACGAATTAGCACATACTTCAGATGTGTTAACAAAATCAGTGTTGCCAATATATGTACTCACTAAGCTGAAAATGTACTTACAACTATATTCAATAAATTTGGCGGTATTATTTAAAATTGTTTAGTATGATGTTTCTTGACTTGTTTGTAGGGAGAACAATTTTTAAAAATGCCGCCAAATTTATTGAATAAGGCTGTCAGTACATTTTCGGCTTAATCAGTGTATTGGCGACACTGATTTCGTTAACAATCCAACGCCAAGTCGTTGAGATGGTTCTAGTTGACGCCGGGGTTACAACCACGCTCGTGCTATCAGCCATGTAGTCTTCATTAATTATTGTAGACTATTCTGCGGATCGTAATTGGACAAAGAATTTTAATAGACAAAAGAAATGATTTAATAACTTTATATAAATATTTGCCATAAAATTGTTAATTATTTGTTTACAAAGACTGAAAATAGCCACCCTGGGAGATATTATATTTGATTTTAACTGCATTAGCTTGTGGCGGCCATGTCATCTAGATCAAACGGAGCTAGATAGCCATGGGCTTGCCATTTTTGGTTTTTTATCAAACGGTTGAATATTAACCAAAAAGAAATAAACGGTCAACATTTTGTTATTTAGTATTTATTGATTTTTTTACAATTTGTTGATAGTTTTTAAAAAAGTGTAGAGGTTGATAACCTCTACAAATTGGTGACCCTTATATTATATTGTAATATATTTGTAAAATTTAAATACATATCAATGGTTCTATTTAAAACCTGTACAATGTAAGAATAGGCTGACATATATATATTTTGTCTGCTAATTTTAGACAGTAAAAATTACTTGTCGCCTTCGTCCGTAAATCTTAATAAATTTTCTTTGAAACCCCTGCTAAATTAGGAAACATTCTTTATTTCCTTCGCTTTAATTTTATGTATTTTCACCCCATTCTATTTTAAGCTCGCCTTACTACTACTACCCCTTGTCAATTCAATCAGTAGTGTAGTAGAGTCGGTATTTTTATGGGCTAATTGCAAATTAGCATGCTGTTGGTATAAACTATGAATTCTATCATGATTTATTCATCTAATTGTGAAAGTTTGTTGTTGTGGATACAGTTATTTACACGCAAATGCATAGTCTAGCGTAGAAGTTAGGTGGAGCTCTTATCTATTATCACACGAGGGTAAATGTCACACTATATGAGTGTGTGACACTGAAGTTACTTCTCTCTATATTTACATGAACATGTTTGTTATGATTATATCATAAATGTGATTATTTTACCATGTCATATTTTATGGAGGTAGTACTGCCAACTTATAATAAAAATATAATTATAACGAGTTAAAGGATAAAAACAGCAAATTTGAAAATAAATATATTTCTGATTTTATATTTATAGGTAACTAGCTGATACTCACGGGCTTCGCAACTGCAAGAGAATTTATATTTTAACCTCATACAACACGATTTTACCGTTAGTTGAAAATATTTCAAACAATTTTGGAGTTTTGAGCCCCCAAAAATGTATGTTTATATGTTTAGTCTCGGCCAAAAATATTAGGTCGTATTAAGTTTTACAGGGTTAATGTGTGTATTTCCGGTATAAAAGTGATTAAATTTCCAATTTAACACTCCTCAAACCCAGATTCAAAAATGGTTCATTTTTGGCTAAAAATGTGATGTTAAAAATAAGTCAATAACTCGATTACGGTTAAAGATAGTATCAACTCTTGCAAAAACGTACTCCGGGTCGCTTTGATATATTAATATTTTAAAAGAGCCAAAAAGGCCTTAGAAATTGCGGAAAATAGGGTCGAAATTTTGGAAATTTAGAAAAAATTGCTCCACAAAATGCATTTTATTGTGCTCTCAACTCCTCAACGGTTTAAATTATTTTCAAATTAACACTAAATTCGTATTCTATGGGGTTTAAAATATAAATTATCTCAATTCCAAATCTTAAAACCGTCTGGACAAAGTTTTATTTAAATATTTCTAAAATGGCACCCGTTGCAATTTTTTCGCAATTCTTACAAAACAATTCGGTCGAAATTTACTGGAAACACATCAACGGATAATCAAATTGTTAAGCTTTTAATAAAAAAATATTTGATTAACAGCAGAAAAGTGTGATTTTGACATTTTTACTGAGTCGGTAATGCCGCTGTTGAAACTAATGCCAATGCTTTTCTTATGTAAACTTTGAAAATTAATTACAAAAAACTATGGAATATTTAGTAGGTACTCTAACACGTCCTGAAGCTGAAAGATCATCTATACAAAATTTGGCATCGATATGTATTACGGTGTAGATTTGCCTAGCGGTTATTATTTTACTTTTATATATTAGATTAACGTATACGAGAAACTAGGCTATCTTTAAAATCTTAATCTCAATACAGGGTGATTAATATAATTTTACGCGTGTTAGAGTTTTTTTAACACAGTGTGCTTCTGGTTTTTGCAAAGAAAGACAGTTATTCGGAAATTACCAGTTTAAGGATGATATAAATTTACGTTGTCTGCCTTTTATTCTATTTATATACATAATATATTTGGTAATGAGGAGACCAATGTACGGCATAAACAAGTTCGCCTGTATATCATCATCATCAAAGCTTAGTGACCCATTGTTGGATATTCACTGTATTCATGTCGATCCTGACATGCATTTAATATATATTACCTTGTAAAACGCGCAGTACAAGGGTCACTTTTTTACTTAAATAATTGAATTCAACGAGATTGTTTCATTGATTTTATTGCATTGTTGTTTATTTGGCAGCAACTCAACTGTTAAAATTATTTGTTGAATGCAGTACAGTATTTTTAGATTAACGTTGTTTATCAAAAGGACACTAAATTTGATATTTCACAGTTTCTAAATATGTGATTGGCAGCTAACATATTTTTAAATTTAACATTATACTTTATCAATGAGACTACGGTCGGTACATATGTATATACAGTGTGTTCATAAAAATTTCTAACTCAAAAGTGAAATTCTTAAAATTGATCATGAAATGTATTTTTAAGGAGAAAAGGCAATAAAGAAGAATACTGTATATTGACATTCGCCGTTTTCTAATTTGTTTCCATTTCTAAAATAGGGTACTAGAAGAAAAGCTTTGATTTCTTTAGATAACATTTTTGACAATATCTCATGTCACATTGACATTTAATTAAATATTTTTAAATTGACATACGTTTCTTTGTTCATAGCCTATTCTGAGTTAGGAATTTTTTTGAACACACTGCATATGTAGGTTGATGATGAACCAAATAGGTAGTTAGGATTGTTTTTCCTCAATATTTAATGAATAAAAATAGTGTTATTTTTAATTCTGTACTTGACTCGTTCTGTAATGAGCTACTTCTCTACCTAAATATTGGTCCTCTTATTGAATAAGTGCATGACGGGTACCGGAAATAGTTATTTACATTAGATAAGTAAACTTTTTTGTCGAGGAGTTAGATTACTGGACCAAGGCTCGTTAAACCTCTGAGACAAAAAAAATTGCAGTGAAGATATGTATTTTTTCTATTACCGTCTACAATTTGATTATTATTTTAATTTAAATTAAGATTGAACCATAAAATTTACAGTATTGTGATTAGGTATTGATGTCAAATCCTAGTTACCAAATGAACAAAACATAGTTTTTTATAAATGATTTGTCCATTCTTGGTATTAGTTATAGTTGTCAAATAAGTATGGACTGGAAATTTCTACACTGTTGCCATTTCTGAAAATGTTAAGTGTTGATGAAGCGGCAACACCGCAAAGCAAGAGACAGGGTGCGGCGAAGGGAAAAGTTGATCATCAGTACATACTTTTTTCACGGTAACTATAGTAGTGTGTAGTATTTCACCAATCCCAGTAACTTTGGCTTGAAATAAAAAAGTATAGTTGGCTTGAAAATTCAAGGTTTTTAAAATTTCAAGCCAGGCTTAGGCTTAATGAAAGTAAGACTTGCATTGGGTTGGAAATCTCAAGTTTTATAATTTTTTGCTTGGCTTGATTTTCAATATTTGTCAAGCTTTTTAAGCCTTTCAAGCTTTGTAAATATTAAATCCTAAAAACACTGATAAAAAATAAAATACTCCGTTTAAAGGTTAATTCATGCAGCATTCATTTTAATTTCATTTTCAACACATTAGTGCATTTCAGAATTAACCAACTTTTAACTTTTCATTAAGTCAATCAAGCTGGAAGAGCCAAGTTAGCACAACCATATGTAAACATAATAGAAATTTTTAACTATTTTATTACTATTTAATAACCACATTTAGGAATTTTTAACCTCTTTTTTTAAAAATATACAGTGGTCGGGCCAGCTTGATACCAAGCTAGCCCGACCATAGTACCAAACCATCAAAAAACGACCTCAAAAGGATGTACGAATTATTAACTATTTTTTAACCAACTTATTATATATAAAATTAACGAAAATACATGAAAACTGGTATATTACCCAAAAAGAACGCATTTGCACTAAAACATATGATTTTTTACGAACCTAAACTCGGAAACGGGTCATATCTAGTGGTTTTTTGACTCACACCAAGTGATAAGATTTAATTACCTCAGCACAACCATATAAAACAAGCTCTAAAGTGTATTTCCGGTAGTTTTTTGACACACATCAAGTGATAACATTTAATTACCTCAGCACAACCATATAATTCTACTCTAAAGTGTATTTCTAGTGGTTTTCTGATCCAAATTAGAACATACAATTTAATTACCTCAGCACAATCTCATAAAACCTACTCTTAAGTGAATTTCTGGTGGTTTTTTGACGTACATCAAGTGATAGGATTTAATTAACTCAGCACAACCATATAAAACCTACTTGAAAATATATTTCTGGTGGTTTCCTAACCCAAATCAGAACAAAGGATTTAATTACCTCAGCACAATCATATAGAACCTGCTCTAAATATATTTCTATTAGTATTCTAACCCAAGTCTCAAACATAGGATTAAATTACCTCACCACAACCATATAAAACCTACTCGAAAATGTATTTCTAGTGGTTTTCTGATGCAAATCAGAACATAGGATTTAATTACCTCAGCACAATAATATATAACATGCACTAAATGTATTTCTGTTGGTATTCTAATCCAAATCTAAACATAGGATTTAATTGCATCAACACAACCATATAAAACCTACCCTAAAATGTATTTCTGGTGATTTGCTGATCCCATTTAGAACATAGGATTTAATTACCTGTACATAACCATATGAAACCCACTCTAAAGTGTATTCCTGGTTGTTTCCTAATCCAAATCAGAACATAGGATTTAATTACTTTAACACAATTGAAACAGGCTCTAAAGTGTATTTCTGGTAGTTTTTTGACTCACATCAAATAATAGGATTAAATTACCTCAGCACAACCATATAAAACCTACTCGAAATTGTATTTCTGGTGGTTTCCTGATGTAAATCAGAACATAGGATTTAATTACCTCAGCACAATCATATAAAACTGCTCTAAATGTATTTCTATTGGTATTCTAACGCAAATCTAAACATAGGATTAAATTACCTCACCAGAAACATATAAAACCTACTCGAAAATATATTTCTGGTGGTTTTCTGATGCAAATCAGAACATAGGTTTTAATTACCTCAGCACAATCATATAAAACCTGCTCTAAATATATTTCTGTTGGTATTCTAATCCAAATCTAAACATAGGATTTAATTGCCTCAACACAACCATATAAAAACTACTCTAAAGTATATTTCTGGTGATTTTCTGATCCCAATTAGAACATAGGATTTAATTACCTTAACACAACCATATGAAACCCACTATAAAGTGTATTTCTGGTTGTTTCCTAATCCAAATCAGAACATAGGATTTAATTACTTTAACACAATTGAAACCGGCTCTAAAGTGTATTTCTGGTAGTTTTTTGACTCACATCAAGTGATAATATTTAATTACCTCAGCACAATAATATGAAACCTACTCTAAAGTGTATTTCTAGTGGTTTTTTGACTCACATTAAGTGATAAGATTTAATTACCTCAGCACAATCATACAATATCAACTCGAAAATGTATTTCTGGTGGTTTTCTGATCCAAATCAGAACATAGGATTTAATTACCTCAGCACAATCATACAAAACCTGCTCTAAATGTATTTCTATTGGTATTCTAATCCAAATCTAAACATAGAATTTAATTACCTCAGCACAACCATATAAAACCTACTCTTAAATGTATTTCTGATGGTTTCCTAGCCCGAATCAAAACCTGGGATTTAATTACCTCAGCACAATTAATTGAAGCCGGCTCTAAAGTGTATATCTGGTAGTTTTTTTGACTCACGTCAGGTGATAACATTTAATTACATCAGCACAACCGTATAAAACCTACTCTAAAGTGTATTTCTAGTGGTTTTTTGACTCATATCAAGTGATAAGATTTAATTACCCCAGCACAACCAATTTAAACCGGCTCTAAAGTGTATTCCTGGTAGTTTTATGACAAACATCAAGTGATAGGATTTAATTACTTCAGCACAACCATATAAAACCTACTCGAAAATGTATTCTGGTGGTTTTTTGACTCACATCAAGTGATAAGATTTAATTACCTCAGCACAACCATATAAAACCAGCTCTAAAGTGTATGTCTAGTGGATATATTTTCCAGAATAATCATTAGCCCCTCGCTGGTGTAACGTCACGAAGTAAGTATATACAAGCCTATACCTACAATTTAAATTCAATAATTAATAAAATTTTACATTTTAATGAAAATAATTATTGGGAACTATTTATAATATTTTTGTATTCATAGTAACAATATCAATACCAATGACCGCGCGAAGCGCGTATCTATAAAACGTAATTTCTTAAATATTTCTGAAAAAATGACCTACTTCTTATTTTAAGTTAAAAGACCGGCGCATAAATATAATATAAAACCAAATCGTATGCACTTTTTATTCACTTAAATTTTTCAATTTTCCATGGAGCCACCGATTTCATTATAGTTTATCTATTCACCGCTAGGTCTACTTATAGCGCCAGTTCTTGATATTTCACGAAAATACCGAATTTGTTTTAATTACGAATATCTTCTATATTAAACAATAAATATAAATATACTTAGCTGAAAAATTTAGAAATGTATACAGTACGTAACAGTAAAGAAATTTTAGAAATAGGACTTCACACACTTGAGAAAAAAAAATTAAATTAAACATTTTATTTTTTTTAAGTATGTTCTCTAAGTTTAATTTAATTTAACAATATTGTTTAAAACATATTAAAGTATGAACAAAATTGTATCTTTATTATAGAAGAAAACCATTAAAATATATGAAAAAAGTAGGTTTTTTAGATTTTAAAAAGAGCCGGTTTCAATTGTGCTAATGTAATTAAATCCTATGTTCTGATTTGGATTAGGAAACAACCAGAAATACACTTTAGAGTCGATTTTATATGGTTGTGCTGAGGCAACTAAATCCTATGTTCTAATTTGGATCAGAAAATCACTAGAAATACACTTTAGAGTAGGTTTTATATGGTTGTGTTAAGGTAATTAAATCCTATGTTTAGATTTGGATTAGAATACCAACAGAAATACACTTAGAGCAGGTTTTATATGAGTGTGCTGAGGTAATTTAATCCTATTATTTGATGTGAGTCAAAAAACTACCAGAAATACACTTTAGAGCCGGTTTAAACGGGTTGTGCTGAGGTAATTAAATCCTAAGTTCTAATTTGGGTTAGGAAACCACCAGAATTATATTATCGAGTAGGTTTTATATGGTTGTGCTGAGATAATTAAATGTTATCACTTGATGTGTGTCAAAAAACTACCGGAAATACACTTTAGAGCTTGTTTTATATGGTTGTGCTGAGGTAATTAAATCTTATCACTTGGTGTGAGTCAGAAAACCATTAGAAATGACCCGTTTTCGAGTCTAGGTTCGTAAAAAATCATATGTTTTAGTGCAAATGCGTTCTTTTTGAGTAATATACCATTTTTCATGTATTTTCATTAATTTTATATATAATAAGTTGGTTAAAAAATAGTTAATAATTCGTACATCCTTTTGAGGTCGTTTTTTGATGGTTTGGTACCAAGCTAGCCCGACCACTGTATATTTTTTAAAAAAAGATGTTAAAAATTCCTAAATGTGGTAATTAAATAGTAATAAAGTAGTTAAAAATTTCTATTATGTTTATATTTGGTTGTGCTAACTTGGCTTTTCCAGCTTGATTGACTTCTTTTCATTACATTTTCACTAGAAATATAGTGAATAAGACAATTGTGCATGTGCGAAGTACAAAGTGACAGCTATTTTAATAATTTAAGTAAACGGCAAACTGATATGTTAATCAATTTAATTATAATAAAATATATAATGAGAACAGAAAAAATTAAATTAAAATGTAATGTAAATGAAATGAAAATGAAACTAAAATGAATGTTGCATGAATTCACCTTAAGTTTCACAAATATATTAACACTTAGTAGTTTCGCCATTTACAGCATTATTAGAAGGAACGAAGGGGCTAATTATAAGATGTAATACAGTCCTATCCTATTTACAAATTTTTGAAACTAACTAAACTGGCAGGCAGTGAAAGCTGGCACTTTCAGTGTTTTAGTTTCTAGAAGTTCAGAAAAACGTGCGGAAGCAATGAAAGACTTTGCTCTATAAAATTATAGATTATAGTTTTGTCTTACTCGTCAACAATTCTTTTAAAAGTTGATCTTCAATCAATCTTATAAAAATCTTAGCCTTGACTTGACTTGTGTTTGATGAATCTAAAGCTTTGCGTAAATTGAAATTTCAAGAATACTCGTATTACTTATATAAATTTAATTTCACGAAAACCAACATTGGCCATTTTTTATCCCAGGCATTTCAGAACTTCTCATAAATAATACCACCAAGGATTGAAGTTTTTAAAACAACAGGATTTTGTTTATTTTTTGAAAATTTCGCAGGGAAAGATATTCAGGAATGTTGTGGGGTGACGGAAAGTGTGTATGCGTGTGATATAAATAGAAGCAGTAAATAGTTCCCGTGTAATCCGCGACAGATGTGCTACTTGACTTTTCCATCTGTTCGATCGTGTTCTGTTCCTTTCCCCAGGCTGTTTCCTCTAGTGTAAATCTTCACTGATTTCCCTTTTGTTTTCACCTTCCATAATAATAAAAACTCACAAGATAAAAATCACCGTCTTTGTCAAGGCTAATTTGCATTCCAAAGAGATTTAAGATTGAATACTATACCATTGTAACTTAAATTACAAAGGAACACAAAAAATAACCTACGAGGTCAAATGTCAATTTGGTAACAAAGATGATTGCTAAACGTAAACATGAAAAAAGCATTAATCAATTAGAGCTATGAAAACAAAGAGAAACATTCCTCGAATATTTTTCTAGAAATATCTATATAGTTAAATGTACATAAATGTAAATAAAATGAACCATTTTCGAGTAAAACTAAAGCCATGTCAGACGTCAGTTTATCTATCAGTTTTATTTGTCAAACTGATGCTAAATGTTCTTACAACATACAACAATTTTCCATCGTTTTATACAGGGTGTTTCAAAGAAAATGTAAAAAAAATTAGGGGCATATTTTATTATTTTATAGGCATTAGACCAAAATTAGTAAAAAAAGCTTAATAAACATAAGTCTGATCTTCAATTGTTTCCCAGAAAAACGAAAAATGGAAGAAAAACTGACAAAGATAGTGATCGAATAAAATTTTGTCTGTCAGTAAATAGACTACAAAAAAACAATAAAATTTTATATGAAACATTTTTCTCAATTTCTAATTGTTACGAAGTTATTTGAAAATTAAAAATTGGTCAAGGTCGCTGCAACATTTAACTTAGTACAATTATTTGATTTAAAAAAAACAAAAGCACATCTAAGATTACATCCGAACTGTTCACAAAAAATCTCGTTTAATGAAAGTCGTAACTTTTATTTATATCTCGGAAATTTTTTACAGTATTTTTAAAACAGCTTGTATATAAATACAGGCAAAACCCACTAATTCGGCTTTATAATCGGTTTCAAAAAGTGGATTCAGGTTTTCCAGAAAATATTTAATTAAAAAATGGTCTCTATTTTTTGAATATTGTTTATTTTTCTTTATTAAAGATTTTGTTCTTCTTACGATGTTTTTTTCCGGTCTTGTTTATAATTCGTTCTGTGTCAAAAGTCATTAAATTCGTTATATTCACTCTCATATTCCATTAAGAATTAAATCCTACCCTTGGTTGCACTAATCCATTTTTATTTTTGAATTTGTAGTTTTGTATAAACAAATCCGTTGTATTTGTTGCTATTTATTGATCGGGGCATTGTTAAAAATCTGAAAATTTTGCTAAAGTGTATTTAAAGATTTTGATCCTGGAGAATTCAATTGTTGTTTAAGGGCAACACAGATTTTTGAAAAGGTAGCACGATTTTATCTATTAAAAAACTATAATAAAATTTGTTTGGCAATATTTGGATCTGTTTTGCTTTAAGTCATGTTTTGTTTTTTTAATCTTCAACAATAACAATTGTTTACTAATTTAAATTATAAATTTCTGATATTTCTATGTTAAATATTTAATTTTTAATTAATAAACAAACAAAGAACTATAATAATCTATAAAATAATGGAATTAATGGTTTCTTAACTATTTTCACCATGTATTCTGGAGGTAAGTTTAAATAAAAAAGTTCATATAAACTATTGGTCAATACTCCTCCTTTTTAGAGATATCGACAGAGACACAAAATCTTTAACAATAAAAAAATCTATTCTAATAAGAATGATAGGTAGGTAGCTACTGTTCACCTTTTGTTTTATTTACGTATTAACAGCACGATCTATCAAAGTAATGTGAAATATGCTGACATGGTCTTTTTGTAAGGTTTTTGTAATGGAAGTGGTTGAGCTGCATTAGTAGAATACCGTCGACGATATCTAGATCGCGTAGGTATACATCATACAACGTTTTCAAGAGTTTTTAAATGTTTGATGACCAGTTGCTTCGCGTATAGTTAAATTATTAACCGTTGGTTAAATTGACAATATCATATCGAGACGAGATATCTGATGAGTTGTTCAATATTACTGTCAAAATTTCGATAGACACTTTTTTATTAACTTGTAGTTAAGACATTAAATATAAGCTGTGCAACTGGCCATAAGAGAAACAGGATCTTATCCAGATCCACATTTTTTAAAACGGAGCAGGAATATCATCAACAAATTGATATTGTGTTAAAAGCAGTTGAACTAAGTTCATCTACACAGCAACAAAAAAACATAGAATATCTAGCAGGAGGGCAGTTCGTGTTATTGATACGTAAAATAAAACAATAAATACCATTCCTATTAGATTAGACTTTTTGATTATTAAAGATTTTGCGTGTTTCTGACGATATCTCTAAAAGGGATATGAATTGATCCATAGTTTATATGAACTTTTTTTATTTCGAATGAACCCTAGAATGCATTGTAAAAGTTTGGCCGGTGTCCTCATGGGACTAATTTCTCGCTATTAATATAAATAAATAAATTGTTATTATTCGAGCTAATTATTAAACAAAAATATATTTACTATCTTATTTCTAAAATTTTTTGGTACTAATCAAGCTAATTAATTACTGAAATTTCGGTAGTAAGACTAAAAACATCTAGTTTCTCCATGTCTACGAAAATTTATAATCATATTAATATCATATATCTTTATTATTTATTTATTTTTATTTACCTTCAATTACAAGCGTTATTATACATACATGTCAGTTTTAAATGTTAGAATTAGAACTTATCCTAATTAGAAAATTTCAACAATTTCACTGATGTGACGTCACTTTATACGGTCTGACATTTAAAACAGTAACGATTTCATAGAAAAATTGACCGTCCGACACGAACTTGCAACTAATAGATATGAATGACATAAATTAATCATGGAATAATAATGGTTTAAGTTCTGTAAAGTCGATGTCAGGAAACAGTTTTTTTCATTTTTGTTTACCAAACTTTGAATTTTGACGGTAACATAAGTTAGTTTAAAAATTCTTGTTTGGAGGTAGATTTAATGTTTTCACAGAAGTATTTCTGGAATGATCGCTTGAAGGCAACATTGATTTTCACTGTAATTGCGCCTTTTGATATTTCTAAATTCTGATTTAGAGTGTGTTTGTGGTGTTGAGAATGGGATTCGGTACTCATTTTTCGATTTATTTTCTTTTTAATGTTAAATAAAATGATGAATTTTAGTGCTTGTTACAATTTCCAAATGTATTTTTTAAACATTGAATTTCAAATGGAATATGTGACCATAATTGAATTTCAATATACAGTCATAAAATATATAAACTTACCACTACAGCTTCTCATTGTAATATTAAAAACTAAACATTAGTTTGTAATAATATTGTTATTAACAATTTATGTGACGTCATCATGGTAGGATCGTGGAAGAAGACAGACAGAGTGGGAGGGTAAGAGATAGTTGTAAAACAGCGTGGCGATTATGTTGTGGTAGGTTATTGCATCGCGACAACTGGCTATAACAACACTCAAATGCAAAGAAAACAGGCCATTTTGCTTTTGTTAATTATTTCGACAACTATAAGAGCTCCGAAGTCGGTAAATTAGACAAATGTTGTCCTATATTAAGATGCCATTTTAGCAATGCATTGTTTATTCAGAAAGAAATGCATAGGTCATTAGGTACAGAAAAATATGTAAATTTTACAGTTTTTGCAAACATCTAAGTAATAAATAATTCTAGATTTTGATATGCACTTCTTTAGGGTACTTTTTAAAGCTCTTTTGAATGGTGATACTTATTTTATATCACTATTGGATTTCAAGCTACAGTATTTACAAACTTTACAATTTCATGTTTGATAATTAGTATTGCCCATTAAATAAACCGATAAGTACCTACCATCCGTTACCTTTTTGTAAATAAAATTAAAAGTTTTATTTAAAAAGTATCAAAAACCATGCTGTTTACAACAACGAAAATAAAAAGTGGCTCGTTTTTATTACAACGACTGGTATACGATTATCATAACAAGCATGCTTTCAGGGTTATATAACAAATAACGCCCAAGGGTATTATGAATTGTTGCTATGGTAATGTCAAGAAATTTATATTGTTACTGGCATAAAGCCTAAAAATAAGCAAAAGCATTCACAGCCTACCTACTTCGTAAATTTTATTAAAACTTCATCAGTAGAATATTAAAAAATTATAGTCGTACATTAAACGTTAAAGACATGACGGGAATTAAATGGACAATAATACTTTCGGTTAACGTACACACCTCGGGCCAGAGGCCCTCGGAAAGTACGCTGTTGACCTCAGGCATTATTGTCCTTATAACACCCTTAATATCTTAATTAATATATCATTGCTAATTATAAATTCAAAAAATTCGAGACTCTCGAGTCGATATCGATGATCACGTCGAAGCCATACGTATCAGCGCCTCCACCATAGAAAATTATGCAAAACGAAGACGAGTTTAATGAAAAATAGTTACATAGTCAGCTGAGTTGAGTTAACGAGTTGAGTAGCCAGCAGAGTTGAGTCGACGAGCAGTTACATAGATAGTGAGTTTAATAGCATAGAAGTATCGTGGTAAGCGTATGCAGTATATTGTCGAGTGGAGTAGGTACTCGGGAAGTTACTGGTGTACTGGGATAGCTGTGGATGTGAATACTCGGTAGTGTTGACGAGTATTGGGAAGCTATAGTGTACGAAAACAGTAACAGCGAATCTGGAAGTTACTGGTATACTGGAATAGCTGTGGAAATGAATACTTGGTAGTGTTGACGAGTATTGGGAAGCTATAGTATACGAGGACAGTAACGGCGAGTCGAGAAGTTAGTGGCATACTGCGATAGCTCTGGAAGTGAATACTCGATAGTGTTGATGAGTATTAGGAAGCTGAAGTATACGAGGACAGTAACAACTAGTTACGGACAGTTGGTAAAACTGGATCGAATAGTTGAATTAGATATAAATGATTAGTGAAATATATAGTGAGATAGTAAATAAAAAGTGACATAAATATAGTGATATTAATATCGCGTAAACAGTTTGTAAGAGTTTGCAACAGACCGGCAGTCTAAGATTGGAACGCGCAGTGAAATAAAACGGTTAGTTAAATAAAAGTACGAGAGTACAGTAAAAATAAATAGCGTGAAATAAATAGTTGTGTTAATTGTTTAAATAAATAATCTTCGTGTTTAAATGATCAATTATATTCTTAGTCTTAAACTAGTGTTTAATATTTGTTTAACCATAGTAATAGTCATTTTTATTATCTTTTAAAATTTATTTATGGTTTAATCAAAATTTATTTTAATTAGTAATAATTCTTTGATTTTTATACCAAATTTAATTCTAAATTGCCTACTATCTAACGCACATGCAGACAAGAGCATTATTCTAGCCCTTTTCAATAGTTTTTTTTTTCATTACTGATACATTACATACATGAAAACGGGGCAAAAATGCTAACATATACTTACGCTAAACTATGGTGACAATTCCTAATTATTTCCTGAACGGGGTTACAACATTCGTCGCCGTATGAGCAGACCGGTGTGGAAAAAATAAACTATGTACTTCAATTATTATGTATGCCGTCAAGAATCATACACTTTTTATTGCGTGAAGAATTCTATACACAGGTTGTCAACATTTTCTCCAGAATATTATTTAACTCGGTGCAAAGGCTTTTATTGCTCTTTTCTATTTTCTGCTGTAAAATTGAAATTTCTTGCGTTACGTAATAAACATCCATATATTATTCCAATAGAAATTTATTTGATCAAAAGAAATCACGTTTTTTATAGTGTATTATTTTCTTGATTCATTTATCTTGCTAATCCATCAAATTAGCACTACTAATTATCTCTTCCGGAGTCAATCTCGTAAAAATATTGTGTGCGACATTTATAAGATATATGATTGTTTCGTCCTGTCGCCTTAAGTCCGCTATCCATCTTCCGCAGGAATCATAGGATTTTTCACGCTCCCGCCACGCAATCCTGTTAGCAAGAACCATAGGCAGGATGTTAATTCGGATTAGATCCTGCAAGCAGGAACCAAGCTGCGGCGACTATTAACACTAAAATGGAAAAGTTGTAAGGGAAAGATTACGGAAAATAATATCGTGTAGAGAACGATACAGAAGTAGAAAGGATATGTGAAAGTATTGGCTTCGTTGTAACGATTGAAAGGGATAAAACCGTTAATGTGTTGCCAAGGATATTAAGTATATTAAATAAAAATCCAAAGATTGAAGCTGAATGAATATAACAGGTTAATGTTTAAATGGATCACCAGTTGAACTTACTAATAATAAGTAATTCTTTAGTTAGAATGACAGAATGGAGCAATCTTAAAATTTCCATCTCTGGGGCGTGCTGAACGCGGCCATTATTGTCTCTTCCTGTCGAATAAAATTGGAGCTACATTTGGCGTTTATATGCTATATTGAAACGTTGACTGCAAGTACTTTATATAGTTTTTTCTCCTTTCTGTCTTATATGATTAATTTAAAATATTTCGTTATTTGAATGTCCAGCGTAAGAGGGTAGGAACCTACGAAACTAGGTCCGCGAGCCCCCAACCAGCGCGTGTGAGCCGACGCGTATGCATAGAAGCGTTCTAGTAGGTAGGAGGAGCCTAGGTAGACGGTCGATAACATAAAGTAGCGCGCGGTAGGCAGGCGACGCGAGACGGGCCGTTAGGTAAACAAGGGGGAAATAAGCGTAATTACAAGCGCAGTGTAATATAGTTCGAGACGTTCGAGACTGTTCGAGAAAAATATTAGAACAATTATATAAGCGAAGTCAGTGAGTTGAGTAGCACAGCAATATCGTGGTGAAAGTATGCAGTTTAGTGTACTGATATACTGGAATAGCTGTGGAAGTGAATACTAGGTAGTTTTGAGGAGTATTGGGAAGCTAGGTATACGGGGACAGTAACGGCGAGTGGAAGTTAATACTCGGCGGTGGTGTTGAAGAGTTGTGGCGTACATATACAGTCGGTGATACTGAAGCTGTGGAAGATAGAACGGTAGTCTATCAGGACAGTTAGGTAGTTACATTAATAGACAGTCAGCCAGTTGAATGTGATATAAATAACGAAGTCCAGTGAAATAAATAATCTGTAAGATCCGTGTAAATAAATAGTGCGTTGTTAATAATTGTTTAAATAAATAAATAGTGTTAGTGTGTAACTAGTTAATTATATTCTTAGTTGAAATTAAAATTTAATATTTGTTTAACTATAGTAATCATCATTGTTATTATATCTTTTATTATTTATTTATCATTTTAATAAAACTGTATTTTAATTAATAATAATTCTATAATTTTTACACTTCACCAATATAAATAAAAACGTTACAATTATACTATTAAAATCAAAAACAACCTGTTGTAGGTTTAGCGACACTTTCAAAATTGTAGCTTGTGATAAAACAGAGGGTCCCAAAAAGTTTTTCACTGTCAACTAAAATTATTATCCATTTAATGTTATTATAAACAACAAGCAAAAATGTAACAAAAACTAATAATAATTAAATAAATATGATAAGACGGTATAATACAGATAATTCAGAATCTATTTGAAATTATATGATATTATGTCTACATCTTTAAAATGTTAGCATATAACTGAGTAGCCATTATATTTTGACTTTTAATTCATTGTTTTCATCGACCCCAAACAATGGCAAATCGACCCGTGGGAGTTGATATCGACCAATTTGGAGATCCCTGTGGTAGAATAACAAGGACTCTGACCGTGAATAGGTTCTGGGCTGACATTTCACATAGACGATTGAATATAGTTACATCAAACACACAGAAAGCAACATCTAACATAAGGTAAATACCGCGCATATTCTTGTACCGCATAAATGCTATAGACACAGATATCGTCGAAACCTTCATCCACCTTTTATGTCATGTTGCGAGTTTGATGTGTGTAAGACGGTTTCGACATTATCTATAGTTTTTATTTGATACAAGCATACACGCGGTTTTTATCTTATGTTGCATGTTTCATGCTGTGTGTTTGATGTATCTTAGGTGTACGCCCGGCCTAACACCACAGAATGAAATCTGCGAATGTTTTTTAAGAGTGTCTGGTCGCGAATCTGGGGAACCGGGTTCGATCCCGACCGACGCCAAATATTTCCAATTTTAAAATGGCGCTAAATTAACCCCTGTGGCGCACTCTCCACGCCAGCAATGAGTGCCCGTGAGGTGACGCCTGGTAAACGCCCGCACGGTACAAATATGTCATCATCATTACCGATATCTGCTTACAAAGCAGATTGGCACACCCAGCAATGGGTAATATGCCATGATGATATATTTATTTATTTATTTATTTATTTATAAAAACACAATAATTTTTCTTTTGGATTTAAATTACATTATACTAATTTTGTCTAGATTTTAGTTCGATATTCGTTCCAGAATTTCTGGTCATTTCTAGTATAATGTAAATCAGATATTTTCATCCGAGTTTCGTTTGATTTCATACTAGATTCTATATTCGGCCTGTCCAATTTTTAGACAGGTATTGTATTCATGCTAAAAATCGCATATCTAGACTTTAGTGAATAAGCACGTTTTAAGGTCCCTAGAATCCGATTATAACATTTTTACGATGATGTGTGTGTGTGTGTGTGTGTGTGTGTGTGTGTGTGTGTGTGTGTGTGTGTGTGTGTGTGTGTGTGTGTGTGTATGTGTGTGTGTATGTGTGTGTGTGTATGTGTGTGTGTGTATGTGTGTATATGTATGTGCATGTGTATGTGTGTGTGAGTGTGCGTGCGTGTGTGTGTCCGTGTGTCTGTGTGTGTCCGTGTGTCTGTGTGTGTGTCCGTGTGTGCGTGCGTGAGTGCGTGCGTGCGTGCGTGTGTGCGTGTGTGCGTGCGTGCGTGCGTGCGTGTGTGTGTTCCTCAATCTAACAATAATGGGAAGAGTTGATTAAGTTTTGGTAACAATTGGACAACCGGAAGTAGTAGTTACAAGAAAAAAATCATCAAAATATTATTTATCGAAAATTTATGTAAATACTTATATTAAAGAATGTTAAATTCTTTATTCGATAAATATAAATTCATTATTATATCTTCTATAGATTTAGAGATAAAAAATGCATATAAAATAATTTGATGTAAAAATTCTCAAATCAAACTACTTCAAGGCAAGAAATTCAAATGTTTGTAATTGACACATAAATGTCACTGTCAAAAATATTTGTACATTATTATGAAGATTATGAAAATAAAAAAAGTCAACGTAAAAGAATATACGTAAAAAAGAATATAAGAAGAATTTGCGAAAAAAATACGAATATAAAGAAAAAGAAAAGGAAAGTAGAAAAAGAAAATATCAGGATATTGAATATAAAAAAAATGTATGTATTGTACATAATTTATATTAAAATATCCCATAGATTTTGCAAATATATGTGAGAATTATTTTTTAGGGAAACATGAATATATGTATTTGTATTTAAAAATATTTTTCGTTTTATGCGTACAACCAGGTAAAATATCTGGCGAGAGGTTAAGTGCTGGCCACATCAGATTTTTTCATCCGAGTTTTATACTAGATTCCAAGTGCGTATGTGTAGGTACAATATGACACAGTGTTACCTACACTTAAAAACGAATTGAAAGGTAAAAAGGCGTTAATTCATAGTTGTTTATATATTTTTCTTTGTTATCCTGTTATTTACGGAAGCATAGAATACGTACACGAAAATATACGAAATTAATCGATACTATACGGCTATATATTATAAAAATCAAAGTAAAATCGGACAAAAAATCTAGTTTGAGAAAATGAGAAAATAGTATAATGTAGTTCAAGCTTAATGCATGCATTTATGAAAATATCAATACTTTTTTTAACGACCCTCTTCCTTAGGTAGTTATGTACCTGTCATACAATCGACAATCCGTCCATCGAATAATCGTAGCTTCTAAAACTGTCAGATCAACAAACATCCTTCCAAGAAAACAACATAATTTTGTGCCGTTATAAGGTTTTCACCCGTCTTCAGTATGGGAAAGGCAAAAAATATTTCACAAGAAAATATCATACTACTGAGTGCCGGTTTTATATATTTTATATTTGTGAGCTCGATGAGTTATTTATTTTAGGGACCCTATGAAATACATCATCAAATAAAATTATTAACTTGCGTTTCATGAAAATCACAATTCAATTAAGTTATTAAATATTTGCGATTTTTAAAAGTATTACAATTAATAAAATCCCTAAAATTTATTATAATTCACATCAGATATATTTAAAGTTTCGAAGATATTTATACCGGGAGATATGTCAATAATGTTCGGAATTGGAAGTAAATAATATATGCCAGGAATTTTGGACTAGAATGCGAGGCACTGTAAACTGCGCGCCCCTTGCAGAAACCTCTGTAAAATAGAAGTAAATTGTCTGAAACATGGATTCTTACCTCATTTTATTTTTATGAATACGGGAGTAAAAATTGCATAAAATTTTTGGTAGCAGCGCCATGTAGGTACTTACATACATAATATATAAAGAATTCTTTAGCAGTGGAAACTTTTGTTTAATAATACCATCATTTTTATCCACTGCTGGGTGTTCCGGGTTATTTACCGCATATTTTGATATGAATGGAAGATACGAGTACCTTGGGCTGCTGATGCTGATATCCTTGATGAAATAATATGTATAAATTGGCAATCTGTTTATAAACTCGAAAATTCCAAAACAAAAAATAACTAGATAAAACATTTACAATAAATTTATAGTAACTTTCAGTCTAAGTAATGAGATATTACACTTAGTTTTTATAAGAACTATCTGTTTAAAAAAAAAATATGCAATAATGACTAAATGTCAAAATGGAAAAATAATTGTGCTTTGGTGTAAACTAGGGATATTTTGAATTTACTCCTCTTAGTTTAAAAACGGACTATATAGGAATTCTGTACGCCAGCAATTATGTGACTGAAAC
The DNA here is from genome assembly GCA_963082715.1 of Harpalus rubripes. NCBI lineage: Eukaryota > Metazoa > Arthropoda > Insecta > Coleoptera > Carabidae > Harpalus > Harpalus rubripes. The sequence continues at coordinate 24,570,061 of OY720454.1, read as the reverse complement.
TAATGCCGGATTCATAGATGAGTTTATATTTATAAATTATTTTTCTTACAACCGTGCGTGAAAAGTACTTTTCACGCACTAGTGCTTGAAAAGTAAATAAACATTGCTAGGCAACAGTTAATTTACCTGGCAAGTAGATAATTAGGTAGTAAATAATAATGAAAGTAATAAAATTTATTAAGAAATATTAATATACATTGTAAATGAAACAAATGTAATAATTTTTAACAGATTGAGTACTAATCTAATTTTTAATAACAATAACATTTTCTTGACATGTATTCTAACCTAATTTTTAATATTGATATTAAATGTAAAATTTGTACAATAATAGAAGACTAATCCACTTCTGTCTGAGATTCTTCCAAGTGTTAAGTTACATTTTTGTACAGTATTATGAGATAGAGCACTAACAATATTTGAAAATGCTGGATGCCTGTACACTCAATATTAAGAGAAACATCACTAATATTTCGGTTGTAGGAAAAATGTTGTATGCAAAACGTGTGTAAAATAGTGTTTTTCGTCTCGTGCTACAATTAAAACATCGCACTCGACCAAAAAGTACTACTTTACACACTTGTTGCATAAATAACTATTAATTTATTTTCAATTTCTCTTTTTCAAATGAACCATTCATGCAACCCGACATAAATTAAATATACGCATGCGCACAATGTCTAACATAATTGAATAGATTAAAATAGATAATCGTATTCGAAAATATAGTTTTTATTGGTTGATCGATGTGATTTCTGAATTCTGATGCTCACACGCCAAAACAAATCATAAAATAAACAAACTTCGAAACTGCAGTTAAGTTACATGCGCAGGATGCATGAAATTTTATCATTTAATTTAAAAAGATAAAATATAACTCTCTTATAAATTAAATTAAATGAGAAATGTAAATTATATTAAATGGATGCGTGAATGGTTTCATATGAAAACATACTTATTTTTAAAATTTAAATTAAGTAAATTTAACTGAAAATTGCTGCATGAATCCGGCAGTTATTCTCGCATTTACTTACACTGCAAAACATTTGTATGAGTGGAAATTTATACGCAAAAAATTTACTTCATCTTGTATTAATGGTCGATGTAAGTAATAAGTAGTCCCAGTATAGCAACTCATTTCAACGTTGCATGCGCAATAGCAAAGTAAAAGGGAATTTATATTGTACAATCTCAAGCATGAAGCAATGAAGTATCTACCAATATCTTTCGTAAGCTGTAAGCACGAATCCAAACGAAGAAAACCAGAGGTCGGCAAACGGTCATTCATCTTGTTGCACGGACTGTAGAAATAGTTATTTACCTAGAATTCTATTATAATATCTCTTTTTTCATTCTCCTATCGAGTGTTATCTTTTGCACAACCTAGATGAGTTCCTATTTTGGGAGACCTGCATTTTATTTGTAAACATAACGTAACATAATGTAACATTGTAACCAATGCACAAAACTCGTTCCGTTATAAAAGTTTGCTAAGAAACATATTCATTTTTATTTTTATTTTATTCCAGGTCCATAGTATGTGCTGTGCGATTCGAAAATATTATGTCACCTATAATTTGAGATTTCGAAGAAAAATTTTGACGTAGACTTAAGTTTAGACATTGTCAATAAAATTATAAAATTTTGTAGAAAATATGCATAGTTTTTAAAACAAATATTATTACAAATTTTGTTGAATTTTTGACGATGGCCAAGAACAACAAGAAAAAACCAGAAACTTTTGCAATAGTACATAAGTATCCTTCGAATCCTGACTGTGATATACAAAATATTAGCTGTATTCTTTTTGGACAAAATCTCAGCTCATCTCTAATTACTTCAGATAAACTCAGGAAATCGTTGTTCTTTTTGACACAACCGATCTGTGTTGTTCTGAGGAAACTCACTTCCCCCCTTTCCGATACTATACTATCAGTTTACAAAACTCAAAATGATGTGAAACACTCAGTTTGTATTTTAAGGTTATATAATATAACAAATTTTATATTCACATATATACGGATATATAATTACAGTAATATATTTTCAACATTATCCATTTTTTCGTTTATAAACAGTATCATAGATCAAATAAATCAATAATTTTGACAGCTGTTACAGCAAATACTATCGGTAAAGAAGGGAGTGATAAAATGGAATTTAACTTGTCCTTTCTGCACACATCACAACTCACTTCATGTCAACTCAGTTGAGTTGAGTTTGAATTGGGTCAAAAAGCATACTGCTATTGTCTCATAATAACATATACAGTCGTTCAAATGTTTGGTGTACAAGATTTTGTCATAAATGTGACCATCTTTGATTATTTTGCTATTTTGTCGTACTCAGATTTATATTAAATCCTTTTTCGTATAAATTATAATTTAATATTTATTAGAAATGTTAAATGTTAAACAAGTAATGGATTAATCTGTAGAAATTTACTATAGCGATGTCAATCTTCCTACCAATATTATTTAATCAGAACTAATAGTAGTTATGGAGCGCACTGCAGAAATAAAATAAGGTTATACATACAGTACCTACTTATGGTTTTTTTTTTAATAACGCGAAGTAAACTGAAAATATTCTGACAAGATCTATATTTCTGATTGGCTATCATTCACCCGGGTTCACCTTCTATTCTAAATATAGCTTCAATTTTGAAATTTTATGCTTTTGGAGTGTTTTGTTACCCATTTGTACTTTAAAGTCCTTTAGATAAAACAACGTTTCTTATATTAGTAACGACAGAAATGGTCGGCATTAGCTACTTATACTTGTATGTCTTAGCCAGATTGTAAGGCCCGTCTTTTAATAAAACGTGATCATATTCAGATTGTCAAGCTTTCGATAATACAGCGATGTTTTACTATCTGGCCAGTTGTCCAAGCGTTTTATAAGACATCGAACAGCTTACTTAGCTTGTGATGAAAATATAACTTGGGACATCTACTCTAGTCCTATTGACAATATTCCAGTTCTTACGAACGAGAAATATAATTTCTTTAGAGTTGAGATATGTATGAAGTGCTGCGTATTTCTAAAAAGGAAGCCTAAATTTTTGTAAGCAGATTTAACAGTTTGTAATATGCGATTAGTGAAATTGAGCTTTTCGTCAAATAAAACACCAAGATCTTTAAATTGAGTGACCCTTTCAAGAATATGGGAATCTATTTTGTAATCATATTCGTAAATAGTCTTTTTGGCGAAGTAGCTCATTATTTTACATTTACTATTGTCTAAAAATAGGTTAGAGGTTACATACCAAGCTAAAATGTTATCGACGTCTGCTTGTAAGAGGGTAACATCTTCATTAGAATTAACGGTTTTAAAAATCTTTGAGTCATCAACATATAACAAGACGTGAGAGTGCTGAACTGAATTAACAATGTCATTAGTAAAGAGTAAGAGTAGTAAAGGACCCAAAGTAGAACGTTGAGGAATACCAGAAGTGGCTGTGAAGGACTTAGATTTATAATTATTGTAGGAAATTGACAGTACCCGATCACTGAGATAGGAACAAGTAAATTCAAGAAGATCGGAAGAAAATTGAAAACTGTCATTTAACTTATGCAATAAGATATTATGATGAATACGATCAACTTTCGAAGGCCATTGTATCTCTTATAGTATCCCAATGGTGGCCTTCGAACATCCTGTATATATATATATATATATATATATATATATATTGTTAAATTTAATGTGTATCATTTATTTATTATTTTAATTTGTATGACATTCATTTTGGCAAAATTTAATCTTGAATAGATAAAACTGTAATATTTAAATATAATAACACCTAGGCTAAATGAAATATTGGAAAATCAAATATGGTTCTATCTCCCAACTTTTATAAACATCTTAGGAAAATGCTTGCTGTGTAAGTCAGCAAAAGCCAGTAAACTATACGAGTAAGTTCAGACGGACTCTAACATCTTAGCTTCTTATTCTATTTATCAGCCTTGTTTACACACAAACACAAATGAGTTTTCCATTTTGACGTTTAGTAATAAATAGGGTATATGACCCGGATCAAATTTAGAGAAAATATTCACACCTGTATTATTAATATAGACTTAAAAATCGAATTTTTAAATTTGTTTAATATTAATAGAATTAATAAAACGGCATTAAAAACTTTTATTACGTTACCCCTGCGAAGTAATAGAAACAACGAGAGCGAAAGAGATACGTCTGTTGATTGATTATGTACAGCGATGACATCACAAGTTTTAATGCCGTTTTTCTAGAATTCCATTAAATATTTAATAATTAAAAAAACGTGGGTATATTATTTTTAACTCAACCGGGTGATGGCGGTTAAGAATGGACATGGAGATTTAATATGAGACTTTAGTTTTATGCATTTCCTGCTCTCCTGTTTATTTTTCGGCAAGTTTTTCGGAATTAAAAGTTACATACAAAACTCTTTTTCATTTTTTTTATTGTGTTTCTAATTTCTTCACTATTTTATAAACAAATTTGAAAATTTCTGTTAATTCGTAGCAATGGCTCTGGTTTTCGTAAATTAATTATAAACGCCATACGGCAATCTAACTATTGGAAAATTAATCCTGTATTCTTCAATAACTATATCTACCATACTAATTCTTTATAATAAAGACACATTACTCATTTGAATAATCATTGTTTAATTTACTAGTATAAATATTACAAAGATCAGTCATGTTTCACAATATAGAACTTCTGACTCAACTTTTCAGTCATCGTCAGAAGCTGGCCAGTACAATTAGTAACTATAGACGCGTTTCGCACTATTTGGTGCTCATCAGTGTGGAGTAACCTGTGGCCACTGTCCGGTCCACAGTGAGTCGACTCTTGGAGTGCGTGGAACAGAGGCACTGACTGGTTGTGCTGGCAGCGATCATATGATCTTTACAATGGTAAGATGGTAAGAAGCCTGTAGAAAGGTATGTTTTTACCTGCAGAGCCATCTACCGAAAGAAGCTTTGACTAAGCCATTTTAAATAAAAATTCAAATTGCGAATTTCTGAGTCAAACGAACATAATAGTAAAAATATTACAAAGTTCCGTCATGTTTCACAATATACAACTTCTTAGTCAGGTATTAACATACCTTTCTACAGGATTCTTACCATTGTTAAAGATCATTTGATTGCTGCCAGCACAACCAGTCGGTGCCACAGATCCAAGAGTTCACTCACTGTGGACCGGACAGGGCCACAGTTTACACCACACTGATGAGCAGTTAATAGTGCGAAACGCGTCTCTGGTTACTAGTTGTGCTGGCCAGCTTCTGGCGATGACTGAAAAGTTGAATCAGAAGTTGTATATTGTGAAACATAAGAGAACTTTGTAATACTTTTACTATTATGCTCGATTCACGGAAAAATCCGCGTATGCTTGCAATTTGCATTTTTGTTTAATTTATTCTTTACAAAAGAAAAATTGACAGAATATGAATAAAATAATATTGTCTTCTACAAAGTCATGGCCATTACTACGAATTAACTGAAATATTGAAGTTTCTTTTTAAAATTGTGAAGATACTAGAGACATTAAAAACTTTATTCATTTATTTTATTGTAAATCTGGGTTTATATAATTTACTTACATTTCTTAGTTAAAAATCAAAGGTATGGATTAGAAGCTTAGGTTCGTTTCATTTAATTTCTCTTAATTGAAAGAAACAGTCTTTAGGTTCTTTCTGTTTGTACTCTTAATTATTTTATTACACCCCAGTTTTCAATCCTTCCCTTCATTCCATGTGAATATTTCTGTTTGTGAGTTGGCCTCGCTGGTGTGTGATTAGTTCTGGCGGTAGAGTGTTTGTAGAGTTTAATTACAATACATGGGCGGCGACAGGGGCTACGTGTTAATCCCGCAGGCTTGTGGTTCTCTCCCGTGGGACCTTGTCGACCTACAGGTGTACTGTACCTGCTCGGCTATATTTCACTCGTCTGATGAATTACAGAGACTCAAACTTACTCCAAGACTTTCCTCACTTTCTGAACGTGACGAAGAAGCGCTGCCGATGATTCATTCAATCCATTATTTTTATTGGAGGAGATGATTGGAGTTTCGTTTCTCCCATTTGGAACATGGGCCATGAATTCTACTTGTTTAAGAGATGGTATTATATACGAGTACTGGTTTCATTTTATGGAACTACAAGCTCTTTAAAAGATCTATAACTCATGGTCATAGTGGATTCCAAACTAAAATGCAGCGATATTTTTGATACAGTAGTGGAATTCATTTCTCGAAGATGATATATTATCGTCCTGGAATAATGTTGAATATAAACTAGAAATTCGATAACAATATTAATTGTATTTTTACTGTCAGACTACGGTCTGCAGTCTGCAGAAAGATTCAACGAAGGTGAATTGGAAAAATTCGCGACCTAAACACAGTGGACAGAACTAGACACACAATTATTTTGTTTATCGAAGAAAATTCATGAAGACATGACAAATACTTTGGGAACATCTTATCCTTCATTCACCACAATTATTTTGTTTACCGAAGAAAATTCATGAAGACATGACAAATACTTTGGGACTATCTTATCCTTCATTAACAATTACAACTTGCAACTATTATCAGTGGAAAACACATCTATTAGATTCACGATATGGTCATGGCAGTTTGGCCAATCAAAGTTCGCGCAATGGCGGAGGCTGTGACCATCTCCTACGTATAAACGGGTTCATTCAGTTAGGAATGATAAAAATTTCTGCTAGATGAGGCCCTTGCTTCCGACGGTTAATCAGAAACACGTCCGTCGTCCGTTTTGCTGTACCGATATGAAATTGATCCTAGTGGCTGGTAGCACGAGCATGGTTTAACACCGGTGCATGTCAACTAAAACCACGAAGCATAATACTAACAGGAGTGGACACGAGTGTCTGTAGGAAGGCCGAAAATTTTATTCTCCGGCGATAGAGAGAGACAGAAGATGGGAGGCTTAGATTTGAACGGGGAAATACAAAGATTTTTCTTATTCTCTAAGAAGAGTGGTCTTTTACTTTAATTAAATAAATTTTTTTTTTCTTTTCTTAAGAGGAAAATAAATTCAACATTTAAATATAATATAGAATGCATGTATTTTTAAGTATTTAAAGTATTTTTTAAATGAATAATTACAGATCAGGAAAAAATCTGATGTGGCCAGCATATTACCCTCCGTCAGTTTGCGTCAGTTCTATGTATTTTGTACAAATTTCATACAGAAAGTTCCTTGCAAAAGATTCTATTTCTTGTACATTACCTTCCGGCTGTTGTATGCATTTTATACAAATTCCATACAGAAATTTTCTAGCAAAAGATCCTATATTTCCAGTAAAATTATAAGACAAACACACGTATGTCAATTGCACTTGACACTGACATCTTTCAATTAGAATTTTCTTAATTTAGTAGTTGTTTCCATAGCTGTCTACTTTATGAAATTTAATTTCTTTATAATTTTCTAACTCTGTATACCCGAATTTGTGATCTTTCCCGTCATTAGCTCAGATTATAGAATTGCAAGTAAATATCGTACCTAGAGGTCACCAAAGTTCAACTTTATTGTAAATCACAACCACTGTTTTAGAGTGATAGGATTGGCCAATATGTTTAAGATGTAATAATTAATAATTTGTTAACTAAACTATTATTCACGAAAAATGACTATTCAAGGTCACTTGTGAGACGTCTGATATAAAATTACTTGCAGATAACTTCATTGCATTTCGTATGCATAGGCGTGCAGCATGAAATATTTATGGACACATTTTAACTGAAAAAATAAGAAAATTTATTTGAAAATTATGTTCCTTTCTAAATAATACCTTTCTGAAATATAATGTTCTTCACTTATGTTTTTGCAAAATTCAAAAACATAGACAACTATAAACAAGGAATAATAATTTGATTTAAACGTCAACGCCACTGGGTAAATATTAGCACAGAGGGCAGTGTAGTAGATAATTAGGTATCAGTAAATCTACGACATACGTCATTATTATTTATAGTGTGTTAGAAAGTAATGCCACTATTTACGTATATCTGTCACACCACATTAATTAAATAGACATAGGTCAAATAACTCTTTCTCTTTCTAATACAAAATATTACTGCTATAAAGTGATGTGTATTCTTTCTTCGAACAAATGACCTTGAACAGTCATCTTTCCTGAATAATAGTATATACATATATATATATATATATATATATATATATATATATATATATATATATATATATATATATATATATATATATATATATATATATATATACATATATATTATACAAAGTTTCTTATTTGTAAATTTTTATATTGTACTCCGCTGATAGGTGTTTAGCACTTGAAATGTACATGAGTATTTCGAAAGAAAAAATAAACTGACGAAAAGGGATTGTGTTTATTTATTTACTGAAATCTAATATTTAATTATAAATATAAAATATCGAAATATGAAAAATATTTTGTAATTTTTTAAACTGGGTGTAGGAATCGAAAATCTAAAAAATCTATCTGAACTTCATGCTGTCAGAGGCTTATGAGCGGAGCTTGTTGATTGCAAGAGATTGCCGAGTGGTGGCACCACGTTTCAATGCGACAAATATGTGATTATAGATGTTTATTGGTTGGCTTTTTTTAGTTTAATTTTAAAAATTAATTATTTTTTTAAAACATTTAAAAGATAAAGGTCCACGCTTTGACGCTATACTAAAAATTTATTTAAAAAAATTAAATTAAATAATTTTTTTTTCATGATAAAAAAATGAATTTTCCAACTTTTTAACACTGAATATGTTTGTTATAAATAAGTAAATGGACTGAATTTTGGTTAACCGCGAGTCCTAAAGGTGTTTATAACAAGGAAATCAAGTCTTCAAATTAAAAATTCCATAAATGAAGTTGGAAAACGCAAACTAGCAAAGGTGTGCGTAACGCACCAATCTCGTCATTCGAGAAGACCCCTTAACATGAGTGTTAGTACCACGCTCGTGTTACCAGCGAAATTGATTACAGTCAGAAATTTTAATGTGTTCATAATTAGGCTTTTTTTACTGGGCAACAGATATAAATTTTACAAATAGTGCTTCATTTAATAAAACTTGTTTATATACCGTGTATCTACTTTCATGGAACATAGGAAATACAATGGTAAAATATTCATATGACTAATCTCTGTCTTATGAATTTTTGAACAAAAGTATAAATACATAAAATGTTCAGAGTTACAAACTGCACCAAATGAGCTTAATTTTATTGATATAATATAGGTTGTCATAACAAGAACGTAAAATAAAATATCGGTCTTTAAGCTTTTTGCCGAGTGTTCTGCTAAACAAAACATACAAATACTCGTATTGTTTATTAATTAATATTTAATTGTAAATATTATTCCACTGTGCTTTTTTTTGCTGTGGTAAATGTATCTATGATATCTGACAAATAATTTAATTAAATCCATCATTATTAAAACTTTATGGCAGATATCAATACAAGTGTTTAAAATTTTGTGCTATTGCTCATGGCACTCTGAGAATAGGTTAAAATTGTAACTTTTATTTTGCCTCCCATTCGCGAACGATACGCAAGTAAATAATAATTTTGGTCTTATTAAATGCAGTTTTTATATTCGGAACATTTTTTTTATATTTACACATTTGTTCTACAATTAATAGGGCTGAAATTACATCCATATGAAATTTTTATAATAATTGTATTTCCTACGGTTCATAAGAAAGTAGACACTCGATATATGAAATATTATTTATATTTATTAATAATTTTTACATGTAGGGTCTGTTGATAAATTAGAATCTTTACATTTCTTTATTTTTATTTAAATAAAAAAAATAATAACAATGTCGTGTCTAATTATTTATTTTCCTTTCTTCACTGGTTTAACATTTAAATAAGAAAATTTGAAAAAAAGTTTCCTTGTTTAGACAAACTTGAACCTGAAAATGTACATATAAATTCGGATTATTATTTTTCTTTATATTTATGATTATATCCATCTGTCTTTTCAATGATGAATTCTTTGTGAAATGTTTCAAACATATTGTCTTACTTTGTCTACTTGTAATAAAGTGTATATGTTTTGTGGTTTTTAACGGTGCTAAATATCGTCATTTTTTCCACGTTATTATTATACTCACTTTTTAAATTAAATATCAAAAATAACTGAAATATGGCAAGTTCAGCACGTGTTACAAAGTTACAATGTACAGTTATGAGTCTGCCGAGAAATTGTAAGCCTCCCATCTTCTGTCTCTCTCTTTCTTTCTCTCTCTCTCTCTGCATGTATGAACATGTCATGCAAAAATAGAATATACGTACAGCGTAAAGCTATAAACATATGCACATATTTTGATTATTATTTTTAATAAAAATACATTAGTGTATAAATATACGAGTATGAGTATTATATTATATTATATTATATATATATAATGTAAACAGTTTTTCAATATTCATAATCAAACAAGACTTTTCAAAATAATTCTTTAATATATATACAGGGTGTAAATGAAATAAGTGCATTAAATTTAACCAGTAATGTAACTCGACGAGAGCAACAATATTTCTTAATAACTTTTTCTCGAAATCGCATATTTTTTAGCATTTTTACCACCCCGTAAATTGACGAGTCGTTCCACGTATTTTTCTAATAATTGAATGCAGTAGCAATAGCTATGAAAAATTTTGTTTTAGCACTTGACAGTTTTGTCAGTTGTTGACATTAGTAATAAACTTGTTTATCAGGTAAAATTCTGTCAAAGTGCTTACGTTTACAAATAGCGAGTACACAGATATTTTAATTACTTACCTATGGATTATTTATTTATTCGTATCTTTACTACATTTTAATTTGTGGTTGATATAAAGACAGTATTATAAATTTGCCAACGCATTTAGACGGAGCGTTTCCAAATCATACGTTCCTAATATTCGCACATTTGTTAACCTTGTACACTTTTATCACAATACGAAGTGTCACATATGACAATTTTAAATAAAGCAACAGTTGTATCCATATCATGTGCAAAAAGATCAATGTTTTCAGCAGACTTCGATTTTGGGAATGGCTCATAATGTTCATTAATGAGACTGAATTTACTTGGGAAGGTGTATTTATTATGCACAATACACATTTCAACAGACGAAAATGCTGTAAAAATTTTCATTAAAAAATGTTTGAGCGGGAACAATAAATGGACAACTAATTATTGGTACTCATGTACCTCGTTTAAACGGACAAAAGTTTGTACTTACATTTTTTGAATAACGTATTTAAACTATTATGATTTGTCGACGATAAATAATCATCTCATAACCGAATAACTATGCTTTTGCCCTTCCTCTCCTCGGTCCTCCTTGTTTTCCTCTATTCACAGGTGATTAAAGGCTGGTTTAATACACAATTTTATAATTTTGTTATCCAAAATTTAAATTTCTTTATTTTAAAAATTGTACTATTACGAATTAATTAATAATAAATGTTATTTCCGTTGATTCGTTTATTAATTACTGTGACTGCAAGTGTAACCGATAACCGACAATTTTTGAGCTGTTTGTAACCCACTTGAATACGGCGCAGCCATTTATTCTCCATGGGCGGGTAACGAAATATGCAGCAAATCTTTAAAGAATTTTAACTGAAAATCTAAAAGACTTAGAAAAAAAAGCTATTAAGAAATATTGTTGTTCTCGTCGAGTTACATTACTGGTTAAATTTAATGCACTTATATCATTTGCACCCTATATATATATATATATATATATATATATAATGTAACACGACGGGGGGGTCTCTGATGCTGACTGATAATACTACTACAGGATGATGATTCCCAACGATGATACACTTACTGACTGGTGGACGCTTTGATGGCTGGCGTCCACGGCTTGTGAGAAGGAAGAACACACAGACACTACACTTTTACACTTTAACTTTACACTGATGAACATTACGGACATGGACACATATTTTGTTTATTTAAAAACTAAGTACTTTTATATTTACACGGTTACATTATTATTAATTAATACTAAGCCTAACATACACAACTAACAAGTGTTACATTCCGTAACCCAGCTGGCGAGCGTCGCCCCAAAACTAAAGGACACTACATGTCCAAACCAAAACACGTCTTTCCGACGCCACGTACTAATTTCGACTCTCCCATGTTTATCCCATGGCTAACTAATACCGACTGACTTAAAACAAAAACGCTATCTCCCAGAAAGGATTATCTTAGGGGTATGGGGTGCATAGGCGAGGTCATTCTAAAGTCACGCACATTATATAATAATTTCCAGACTTAAGATCAACAAATAAATCGTGACTATCATAATATGATAAGAATTTCTAAACTGAATTTTGACTTAAATAGATAAACAGAGTTAAAATATGAATATTGAAACTATAATTTAGAAGAGTTTATAAAAAGTTATTTATCTGTTATTGTGCTTACCCTCGCCTTGTCACAATAACAGCTTATTACCTACTCATTTTAGTAAAGTAGAGGCTTTTTTGTGTTGAACAAAATAAACAATTACCAGTCAGAAGTAAGTGAAATTATTCTAAAATTAATCTAGTACTTAAAGTAACATATTTCAGGACACAATAACGTAGTTGAATAAGAGTATGTCTTTCGATATACTAATTTCATCGTAAACTCCCATATTTGTCATGCCATATTTTTGTTGTACGATATACTAATTTTGTCGTACCATTGTCATTATATATTCTCCAAAATAGATTAGCAAATCTAGAAGTGAGAAATAAATTATGACACGTTTGTCATCTTTACAATAAGTGTTGTTACCTATATAGTTTTTAAATTTATTCCAAAATAGTTGTTACACTCATAAAAATTGTTATTAGGTATTTCAAACTTAAGTAGTTATTTAATTATTGCTCATATCCAATAATTTTGGAAAACATTTAAATAAATTGTCGATGTTAAACATTTTTTAACATTAAATTAACATAATTTTTTAAATGTAAAGGAGACTATAACAAATTTCGAATATCATTTTTTATCCTACACGTTTACTCAGATTTTTACTTATGGTAGATATATAAATTGCTAAGTTATTTCTATACTACAATTTTGAAAATGTATATTATTATTTAGGTACCTATGAAATTTTACGTACTTATTTTCGGACGAAAAATTACATTTTTCAAAAGGTTATCACTTTTCGTCCGCAAATATTTTTCGTACGCTAAGCCATCATTTTTCTTCCGCAAACCTTTTACGTCCGCTAAGCCTACGACTACCCTTCTAGATCTATTATTAGTAAGGTAGACAGAAAAATGTAATATGCACATCGGCAAAAAATGCATATTTATTCGCGATTCAAGTTAGTTTTGCCGCCAAGTTTTGTGACGTCACAATGTAGTCTAGCCAAGTGACAGATGAACTAAAAACTGTGTGTTTAAGAGAGTATATTATTTTGTTATATACAGTGAAAGTGAAATTAAAGGAAGTTTTGTGTTATTTAAAAGCAACGGCTGAGTCCCGAAATTATAGTGAGGGAGAAGAAATGATTGATTCCGGACACATAATTACATGTGAAAAAAAAATTCGTTGAACGAGATAAAAATGTAAAAAATATTTTTGCTTTGTGAACACTTTTTAACAACTCTTAAAGCAAAATTACTCAAATTGACGTTTACATGTAATAGCAACATCGGCCATACTGCGTGCCGGCCGCATTGTGACGTCATTTTTAAGAGCTTCATGAGGTGGCCGCTAGTTGGCGAGCTTTTTTCTTGATTCGCGAATAGCCTCGCTTGTTGGTTTTAATAATCAATTTTGTGTCCTAGGTACATAAATAACTATTTATCAAGTCTAAATTTATCAACGCGTTTAAACAATGAAAATAACATATAAAAAGGTTAGTTTATGCCTTGTGCTGGCACAAACCTTTATCTAATAATAAAAACAAAAATATACAAATCTAAACAAATTTATGTGTTTTCAATTATACACGGTGTTGACGTTAAACTGCGAACATAGAGATTTAACATGGGATTTTAGTTTTTTGCAACTTCCTGTTCTCCTGTTCATTTTACGGCAAAAACTGTAGAGTGTGAAGTTGTATACAAAACTGTTTTAAATTTTTTTATGTCTATAGTTTTGTCACAATTTTAAATATAAATTTCAAAATTTCGGTGTATTAGCAGCAATAACCATGACACTTGTTTCCTTTTTCCAGTTTTCATAAATCGTCAAACGTCTATTTGACATATGAAAAATTAATTCCGTATTCTTTTGTAACTATTTCAATCATAATATTCCTTTAGATATGTTCCTCACAGTGGCGGATTTAGAAAATTATAATAGGGAGGGCACTAAATTCGGAAAAATAAATTTTAAATATATAGGGTGAGCCCCCCTCCCCCCCACCTCGTTAACTTTTGTATTGTATTGTAATAAATTGCTCATATAAAAGTTTTATTATTTTAAATATGTTATTTGATGGCAGATGTAAATATTTTTTTTATAAAATCAGAACTTATATTTTAAAATAGCAACCTACAATTATTTGACTAAAATATAAACCCTCCACTTTTTGTCTTTTTGATGATCTATTTGGGGTCCTGCACCATAAAAAAATGTACACTTTATACTTAAAGTATTACTCAATAAACAGCGATTAAGATGAAGAAAACAATTTTTTAATAATTACTTTTCGAGATATTTGAGGTTTGTTGTCAGTGTCACTGTGACGTCACATTAGTGCTACCATTCTCTCGCTGCCTACTATAGAACTTGTGCGAGAGAAAGATATAGCAATAGGTGTCGCTATAGCTACTAGATAAATTACAGCTGACTCGTCCGCCATTTTGGACCCACTTCAATCACTCAATATTAGTATTACAATATTATTAATCTTATAAATTATCCACAATGACGGGTTGTTCTACTCCAAATTGTGCAAATCATTTGGGAAATAATTACTACATAAACTTACAATAAATGCACTTTTATTTCATAATTTATTGCGTTCATTTTGGCACCAATATGGCGGACGAGTCAGCTATGTATTATCTAGTAGCTGTAGGTGTCGCCGTGACGTCACGTTGACTTTAAAAATCAAATTCAGTTAAACCAAAAACACTTAAGACTTTTTTATACTACGAATTGCTTCAAAATTAAAAGAACTTTCATTTAAAATAATAAAAAAATCAGAGTGCAGGACCCCAAACAAGTAAATGAGTTTGATGAAAAATAATGTTTATTCAAATATTAAGTAGCCATGTGAAAATAATTAAAATAACATCAAATTAAGTACTTAATAAGAATAACTTAAGACAAAAAATGGCGGTTTATATTTTAGTGAAATAATTATTGTTTGCTATTTAAGAAATAAAAGTTGATAGTCGTATCTTTCAAACGTGACTATAAAAAATATCTACATCTGCCATCAAATAGTGTAATTAAAATAATAAAACTTTTATATGAACCTTTTGTTCTATTACTTATTTTAAACAATGAGGGGGGGGGGCATTTCCAAAATAATAAACAATTTGAAAAATAAATAGAAATTCTGTATTTTTATTAGTATGTTTATTCTTTTATTTATCTATGATATGTAATACGTGAATGATAATATGTACTTAATAATTAAATTTTAAAAAATAACAGGTGGGGGGGCACGTGCCCGAGTGCTCTCTCTCTAAATCCGCCACTGGTTCCTCATTCCAATAAACATTCATTGTTTATTTTATTTCTTTTTCCTAAGTCAAATTGACGTTTAATGTTTACAAATTATTTATGAAATCCAGAAAAAAAGAAAACAAGTGTCTGACTACAGCTATTAATAAACCGAAATATTAAAATTTCTTTTTAAAATTGGGAAGGAACTAGAAACAAAAAAGAAATGTTAAAACAGTTTCGAATGCGTTTTTTAATTCTGAACAACTTCGCACTCTACAATTTTTGCCGTAAAATGAACAGGAGAGAATGAAATTGCAAAAAACCAAAATCCCATATTAAATCAGAGTGTGGACTCTGTATATGAATTAAAACGATATTCTAGCAGTCATCTTTATTTTATTTTGTGTAAAAACTGCAAATAAAATCACATCTAAGTTGTATACTGTTCTTCTGAGATGATCATTTCCAAACGCCACCGTAAGCTTTGGGACTCAAAGTTTGGATTCCGGATTTCAAGTATGACTGGGACCGCTCGCACACAACTTGTGGTTCATCACTTGTGTGACACAAGTGATGATGTGATGAACCAGGTTCAAGACGTCAAAAAACGAGTGTCACATCAAATGCAGGTAATATCTAAGGTTTCAGCAAATCGCCATATAGAAGTGGGAGAAATTATGTAAATGAGTACATATTTTATAAATCTGTGTTTTTTCCCGCAAAACATATGCAGTACTTATTCAACCTAAAGCAAAAACGCAGTCAATTATATGAAACTGAGCCGATATTTTAGAAATATTTTCCAATCATTTCGAAAAAGAGACCATTCGTGACCATGTATGAGACCTGAATTTAAGTACACACCAGGCACAAAAATACATTCAATCAAAAAGGTATATTAGAATTGATATATTAGTTCCGAAGAAAGCACAGACTAATCAGTTGGCTAAAAAGGTAATGATATCAGTTGTTTGGGAGGTTAAAGGAATATTGCTAATTGATTGAAAAGCCAATACTACACCAAACTTTTAGATAATTCAGCAACAATTAAGGAAAAAACGTTTGAGAATGATCAGAAAAAAGATGTTTTTTCACCAAGCCAATTCATCGAAATCTTTCTGCATCCACCATAGTCGCCTGATTGGCTCACGCAGACTTTCAGTTGTTCCCGAATCAAAACATTCCTGCGTGGAGAGAGATTTCGATCGAATGAAGTAATGAAGAGCTGATCGAGGCTGAAAAGGTTATTTTTAGGACCACGAAGAAAGTCACTTCCGGCAGGGAATCTAAAAGCTGGAGAAACGTTTATCTTTGAGGGGATTATCTTGAAAAATAAAATATAACTTGAATCAGACTTATTTTGTTTTCATGGTCATTCAGGAAACTTTTCAATTTACCTTCGTATCTATGATCAAAAGGTCATTGGCGATGGCGATATTTATATTAATATGAAAATATTTATAACTCTCCAAGTATTTCAGTATTATTAAAATATTGTTCATTTTGCAGGGATTGTACCATTCAGCACTGTAAAGTATCTATGTTATTATTAATAATAATTATTATAAATTAATATTATGCATTTGCTGATACCTGTGTAAGTTAATTTGAAATTCAAATCATTGGTACAATTTCAATTCGAGAGGGTAATGATCGTTTTTAATTCACAATATTTAAATTTCGTTGCCAGTGGTGTTTTGATATTCGTTGACACGTGAAAAATGTTCGGTAAATAGCGAAGCCATACATATGTGATCACAAAAAAATGAAGTATCGCATTGTACATGGAAACAATAATAAGCTTTTTATCTGCTCGCGTAATGACAATCACGTAACAAAAACAATTTACACTTGGATATCGGCAGCGATTTATTCATCAATTTAGATGCGCCATTTGCGAGTGAGGGTAGCGATCAATGGGAAATCAAGCACTTTATATTCAGAAACGCAAGTGAACTCTTTTAGGAGTTTTTTTCTGCCCGCGACGACACTAATGAATAATGCTAACTTATGAATTGACTTTTTTCTCCTTGTGTTTTCTTTTCTCTGGAAGACGTCCGTGACGCGTCCTACACTAATTACGCAAAAAACAACTCAAGACTTTTTTCTGAATATTTCATTTACTGGAGTTACATTAACTGTACTGTCTTCGCGCCGTCTTGACTGAACGTTTTGAGCATTATACTAACAGTTTTACTATGTTTAAAGCAGGAATGTTCGTGTTTGACTAGCTCCGAATTGTTAATATTTTCTATAATTATATTCCACAACGCATATATGAAATAAGGTATAGTAATTACGCATATTACTTGAAAAGCTTTATAACCTACACACCTACAGCCCTTCTACGGAAAATACAGTTCATAGTACATTGATTGCCGAAATATAGTATAATTTACTTTTTTGGTACTCACTGGAGATACCTATATTGTAAGCAAACTGTAAAGCTTCATTCACAGCTACTTTTTTAATGCATAACGTTAATACATAGTGCTAATAGATAATGCGTAACGAAGTTTGTTATACGGCAACGCATAGGACCATTCACAGCTATTTTTAATATTAACGCATAATGCATAAACACAATGCATAGCAACAAAAGTTTGCAAACTCCAAACTTGTATCCATTATACATTAAGCAAATTTGTGTCAGCTGTCAAAATGAATTTCCGAGAAATCTCAAAATCTGTCGAAGATAACAAATAGCTGCATCTAGTGCTATATTTGTAATACCATGTGCTCATATAAAATTAAACGAGGAAATACAGGGGTTATTTAAAAGAATTTCTAGACCTGCACAAATAATTCACATAGAATTTTAAATGACGTATAAATCAGTCTACAAAATTTATAAGTCGTACCCGGAAGTTTACCCTTAGTCAGGCTGGCGAGTTCTTGCAAATACTTTATGACCACATACTTGTAAAATTATTATTT
Organism: Harpalus rubripes; assembly: GCA_963082715.1. NCBI lineage: Eukaryota > Metazoa > Arthropoda > Insecta > Coleoptera > Carabidae > Harpalus > Harpalus rubripes. The sequence goes on along the minus strand of OY720454.1, from coordinate 24,551,451 downwards.
TAGAGGAATACAATATTTTTCAATATACGATGTTTCAAAAATATTGCAAAAAAATTAGGGTATATAATATCATATTCTGATGGCCGGTTGCACCCGTAACACGTAACTTAAATATGAAACTTGACTTAAATTGACAATATTGAAACGAAATGAATTGTGAAATGAATTACATGATATGTATATTACTGTCAAAATTTCGATATGCATTTTTTGTTGAAACCTAGCTTAAAATTGAAGCCTTGTTGCTGCAACTCGCCATGATTGCAATGCAATATTTTTTTTCCGAATTTCGCAAAATTAAGGCCATATGATTCTTGAACATTTTTAATACCACTGGCCAACTCGAAATTTTTAATATAAATAATTATGATTTTATTGTATTCAACAACAGTTAGAAACGTGATTAGGTATAATATTTTACATTGCAAGCCAGGTAAAACGGTTTTTACTGCTGAAAGGAGGAAACGACTGGCGAACCGAGTAGGCGAGCGTGTTACATCCTTGAGGCTGTAAATAAAACACAGTTGCGCGGCGTGTATTGTACAATATTTTTTGTTACTCACTTGTAAATAAAATTTAAAATTATAACCAAAAACTATCAGTTGCAATTAACACTTACTTTCAGTATGTATGACAGTAATAAAACACAATTTTCTCATGTCAACAACGTTACTAACATGGTTACTAACTCGTAAAATTTTAACAAGCTAGTTGTCAATTTTACGAGTTAGTAACTATACCTTGTTACATTTAAGCCATTTAGTCTTGAAGAGCATAGGGCATAGTTTTGACCTTTCTGTTTGGCTGAAATTGGAGACATGAGACAAATTTACCCAATGTTATTTCGACTACTTACTTTTGGAGTTAGTGAATTAGTAAATCGTACTTCAAATAAAAGATAAATCTGAGCAGTATTCAAAAATGTTATAAAGAAAATATAAAACACACATAAAGTGTCAGAACACAAAAAACAACTACTTGTCAAAATCTAAACATAACTACTAGATTTTTAGAATTTATTTTAAAATGCAACATATGGTTTATCACTTCCATGGTTACACACTACTGTCAAAAAATGACAGCAATGTAATATTTGTCCATTTTAAAATGCAACATTATAAATAGTATTGCAGCATAGGAGATATCTCCAGAACACATCACAAATGGTGTCAATTCTTTCTGCGAGCTACTAGGATACTGCCTCAGTGTGAATGGAGGTATTTTTGAACATTTATTACAATAAAATTATGAATTTTATAAGCAAAAGTTTGTTAAGATGTGCTACATTAAAGTTTTGATTTTTTGTTAATAGTATGTAGGCTAATTTATTAGAAATTCGTGTTAATAATACGTAACTACAAATTTTCGTATGTTGCATTTTAAAATGGACAAATATTACATTGCTGTCATTTTTTGACAGTAGTATGTAACCATGGAAGTGATTGACCATATGTTGCACGTTAAAATAAATTCACTGTATATATATATACAGGGTGTAAATGAAATAAGTGCATTAAATTTAACCAGTAATGTAACTCGATGAGAGGAACAATATATCTTAATAACTTTTTTCTCTAAGTCTTTTAGATTTTGAGTTAAAATTCTTTAAAGATTTGCTGCATATTTCGTTACCCGCTCATGGAGAACAAATGCTGCTCGCGTATTCAAGTGGGATACAAACAGCTCAAAAATTGTCGGTTATCAGTTACACTTACAGTCACAGTAATTAATAAACGAATCAAGGGAAATAACATTATTATTAATTAATACGTAATAGTACAATTTTTAAAATAAATAAATTTAAATTTTGGATAACAAAATTATAAAGTTGTGTATTAAACCAGGCTTTTATTTACCTTTGAATAGTGTGAATAGAGGAAGACAAGGAGGGACGAGGAAGAGCAACAGCATAGTTGTTAGGTTTTGAGATGATTATTTATCGTCGACAAATCATAATAGTTTAAATACGTTATTCAAAAAATGTAAGTACAAACTTTTTTCCATTTAAACGAGGTACCTGAGTACCAATAATTAGTCGTCCATTTATTGTTCCCGTCCAAAACATTTTTTAATGAAAATTTTTACAGCAGTTTCGTCTGTCGAGATGTGTATTGTGCATAATAAATACACCTTCCCAAGTAAATTCAGTCTCATTAATGAACATTATGAGCCATTCCCAAAATTGAAGTCTGTTATGTGCTGAAAACATTGAACTTTTTGCACATGATATGGATACAACTGTTGCTTTTTTAAAAATTGTCATATGTGACACTCCGTATTGTGATGTGATAAAGATGTACAAGATTAACAAATGTGCGAATATTAAGAACAGAATGATTTGGTGATGATTTGGAAACGCTCCGTGTAAATGCGTTGGCAACTCCATGACACTGTCTTTATGTCAACCATGATGTCAAGTAAAATGTAGTACAGATACGAGTAAAAAAACAAGTAAACCATAGGTAAGTAATTACAATGTCTGTGTACTCGCATTTTGACAGAATTTTACCTTATAAACAAGTTTATTACTAATATCAAAATTTAATTGGAACAATTGACAGGACTGTCAATTGCTAAAACAATTTTTTTTATAGCTATTGCTACTGCATTCAATTATCACAAAAACATTTAGAACGACTCGTCAATTTACGGGGTGGTAAAAATGCTAAAAACATGTGCGATTTCGAGAAAAAGTTATTAAGAAATATTGTTGCTCTCGACGAGTTATATTACTGGTTAAATTTAATGCACTTATTTCATTTACACCCTGTATATGATTAAGCATCAAGAAACTTGTTATATTTCTAATACTTCCTCCCAAGCTTTTTGATCTTCAATTTTGTATTATATTTACACCTATATCAGTTCTTAAATTGGTAAACCGTACACGATCCTGCGGTTTGGTAAATATGTCCGCTATTTGCTTTATACCACTGATATGTTTTATATCAATTTCACCATTTAAGAACTTTTCACGTACAAAATACCATTTTACATTAATATGTTTAGACCTCTTGTGAAATTCAGGGTTTTTACTCAACTTTACGGTACTTGCATTATCAATATATAAAGTTGGTGGTATTTTAATAATGGTTATGTCTTTCACGAGATGTCCCAACCATATTAATTCTTTTGAAGCTTCCGAAGCAGCAACGAATTCTGCTTCAGTCGTGGACAAGGTTACCATTTTCTGGAGTTGACTTTTCCATACGACTGGCCCACTTGCAAATTTTACAACTATTCCTGTAGTAGAACTTCTAGTGCGAAACCTGCGTCGCTAAATGTTTCTAATAATCTGTTGTCGGGCCGATAAACTAATTCATATCTTGCAGTTCCTCGCAGGTATCTGAAAATTCGTTTTACCTTTAACCAATCTGCTTGTGATGGATTTTCAACAGCTCGTGCAGCTTTGTTAACCGCATACGCAATATCTGGCCGAGTTGCTGTTGTTAAATGCATAAGACAACCGACTGCTTCTCTGTATGGAAATGAATTCTGCGATGGGTGCGCTTTAGGAAAATCTTATCGAAGACCTTTTTTGACAAGAAAAGTTCGTTCCACAGTGGTTGGCGGACAAATACACGCTGACGTCTGCGGTCCCATGTCAATCCAATCCATCAAAGGCGCATGGTATTACGTTTGTTTCAAGGACGATTACAGCAAGTATCGTCGGTTATTCTACATTCGACACAAGAACGAAGTTGCTAGTTGCCTAAAACAGTTCCTGAATGAAGCAAAAACAGCAGGTCATGTTAAAACGTTTCTCTCTGACAGGGGAAAGGAATTTGATTGTGGAGCAGTCACAAAAGAATTTGCAGATAGAGGTATTACGCATAAAATTGTTTCTCCATATTCACCACAGCAAAATGGAATGGCAGGGCGAGACAACAGAACGTTGGTTGAACTAGGACAGTCAGTACTGTTCAGTTAGCAAGTTGCCTAAATTCCTGTGGCAACAAGTGTTCGAAACAGCAGTCTACATTTTGAACAGAACCGGTAAGACACCTGTGGTTGGCAAGGCACCAATAGAATTATGGACAGGAGAAGAAGTCAAAAATCTGTCACATTTACGAATTTTTGGTACAAGCTGTTACGTACATGTTCCAAAGCAGTTTCGACGTAAATGAGATGATAAGAGCGTCTTTGGACATATGATTGGGTATGTAAACAACAAAGATGGATATCAAGTTTATATACAATCAGCTAAGAAAATTGTCAAGTCAAATGACCTCGACTTCAAACCTGAACGAGTATGCAACTCATCAAATGATCAAATTGTGGTGCAGATTGAACCAGAAGAAACGGCTGTTCTACAAGAAATTAGAGAAACAAAAGAAATGGAGGAAGTTGCTGAAGAACAAGCAGAACCTCAAGAAGATCAAGAAAGAATTATACGTCAAACGAGCGAACGACTGAAAAAGAAACCAGCTTGGCAAGTAAGTGGAGAATATGTTTGTGTCGCAGGTATTGCAGACAAGAAAGCAGCAAGATTAGATGATAATCCAGCTTCATACGCGGAAGCTATCTCTTCGAGTCAGCAAGAAAAGTGGCAAGCGGCCATGTTAGAAGAGATGGCTGCTTTAGCGGAAAACGACACCTGGGATTTGATAAAGGTACCAAAAGGTAAGAGGATCATATAAAATCGTTGGGTGCTAAGAGTCAAAGAAAATTCAGATGGCTTAGAGCAACATCGAGCAAGATCTGTTGCTAAGGGCTTTCCATATATTTCTGAATACATGATATTCAGAACCAAGCGTAGACATAATCCTACCGATGAGTAATTTATCTGTTAAGCTTGTCGTCTGTGGGACTTCTGGTTGATGAAAAGAATTCTTCCATTAACAAATCTAGACGTTGTTTGCTGCTTTGTTCAAACACACTCAGAAGCTTGTTCCAGATATCAGATGCTAATGTGTACGTTAATACCAGGTCAGATACTGATTTACTGAGTGCACTAGCTATCAGAGACGCCGCTTTTGCGTTCTTACGCTTCCACGTCTGATACCTCACTCGGTCTTCTTCAGTTGCACCTGGTGTTAATTCTGGACATTTTCGCGTACCGTCAGCGATGGTAGGCAGATCAAATTGCTCGAAGTGCATTAACCTTTGCCATATCCACTTGGCCCAATTTTCTGCACATACCAGCTTGTCGATTTGGATTTTTAAATCCGCCATTTTATTTCTGAAGGAATACTTGACAAACTGACTAACTTATTTTCAATAAAATATGTTTTACTTTGTGGGTTCTGGGCCCATAACCTATTGCAGTTAGTGGATTAGTAAATCGTACTTCAAATGAAAGATAAATCTGAGCATTATCCAAAAATGTTATATTATCAAGAAAATATAAAACATACATAAACTGTCAGAACACAAAAAATAACTACTTGTCAAAATCTAAACATAACTACTACGTTTTTACAATATATAAATATAATTAAGCATCAAGAAGCTTGTTATATTTCTAATACTTACAACTAGCGCTGATGCGAGCTTAGTAAAGATTAATCTTAAAAAGTAATGGGCGGTAGCAATAAATAAAGTGAGTAACAAATAAACTCATTTACTAACAAAAAATATTGTACACTTCAAGGACCATGCCCCTAAATTTCCGAATTTTGGAAAAATCCTTATGCATTATAATCAGTACCCATCAAAGAATTACCTTATTTTTATTTCCCGTCATACCGTAGGTAAGGGAGGTAATGTAATCGTGCCAAAAATTCGATGGTTAGTGTTCAGTAAATAAGCACGAATTAGGGTCCCCAGAACACGTTTCTACTATTTTTACGATGATGTGTGTGTGTGTGTGCGTGTGTGGGTGGGTGTGTGTGCGTGTGACGATTTTTTCGTCCACGATAACTCTTATAAGAATCTTCCAAACAGTTCTATTTTCCGTATTTAACTTGTCAAATTTAGTATTTAAGTCTTATATAAAGAGAAGCAACATATTAGATTATGGCTAAAATTGATAAACCGGAAGTGATACTTTATTTGAAGACCTGAACAGATTTTCGTGAAAAATAAATTGATACAATCGAAAACTTTTCGTATTTGGTATTTAAGACTTTTATATTAATGAAAACGACATACTAGATGTTTTCTAAAAACTTCTTCTAAACTACTTTACAGGAAGCTAAAAACAGATTTTGAAAAAATATATTAATACACTTAAACTTCTCAAAATTGGTATTTAAAACACGTGTATAATTTGAAACAACATCAGATTTTGATTATACCTATATGATAAACCGGAAGTGGTACTTAATTTGGAGCTTTTAACAGATTTTTGAGGAAAAACATAAAATACGAGCATAATCCAAAATTTGGTATTACAGACTTTTCTATTTATTGGAACAACAAATTAGATTTTGTTTACAAACGATCAACTAGAAGTGATAATTTACTTAAAGCTCATTGCTATTCCAAACATGGAATTGACGGAAGGTCACGTGTTGGCCACATCAGATTTTTTTTATATATTTTTTGTACTTCCTTCATGTATTGTTTTAAAAATGCCCATTGACTGCAACAGTAAGAAATACGAGTACAAAGCCATAGCTATTTAGTATTTTTAACATTATCCTGGGTGTTCTAGGAGTATAACGTGTGTAAAAAACTGTTTGTTGGGGAAGTTATTTCGAGTGAAAAATGTCATATAAATATAGGCCATATTCGGTAAAGTTGCGCAACCCCAAGAAATTTTTTGGTAGCAAATTTATTAGTTTAATATAAAGTTAACTTTGAAAAACAAACATGAAGAAAATACGTGGCTAAATTTTCGCTATCCTGATCAAAATAGATGGATTGGACATAGAAATCCTCGCCCATGGCCAGTTAGATCCTCAGATTTAAATCCTTTGCTTTATTCCAACGGTAACTTGATATTAACCTTATGGTTTACAAGTTACAAGTTAGAATTACTGTTCTGGTGAACTGTCAAATTTTGATTATTTTCAAAAAAAGAATCAGGAATTAACAAAATTTGACAAATTTTATGACTAAATTGTTAACTATTTATAATAATTTAAATGAACACAATTTATGCTAAATGTCAATAAATTTATATATTTTAACTTGCAATGCAAAACCGATAAAAAATGTTTGTTGATTTTTCAAGTCATTTGAAATTCAAATATTCTTACAACCTAAAAAAAATCCCTAGTGTTTAATATATGACCAATAAATCAGATTCATAATAAATTTATGGAGATGTCAGAACGAAAAATGTGTGTATTACATGCACGTACAGAAAATGCTTTGCGAGTTATCGTATTTAAAAGCTCGCCTTCGGCTCAGCCTGTCAAAATTTACTTATGCTCACACAAAAGTGCTGTCTCTAAACTTGTAATATAAAAAGCTATTATACTTTACTTATTCCAACGCTCATTTCTTGTAATATTTACAGATAGATCTATTTTTAATCATTCTTTCAATTAAGTGTACTGTCACATAAGGCATAAATTCAAACATTTTGGTTTAAAAAATTAAAATATATACATTAAAATTCTATAAGCAAATGGTAGCAAAATATTTGGTTTTTTATGAAATGTGTACACGTATGGCTGCCATCAAAATATAATGAAAATGAACAAAAAAAAATATTTGTATTTTTATATATTATTATGCGTAAACTTTTTATACTATTTTTAGTTGATATTTACTTCTAATATATTTGTAAATGAGATACTTTATGCTATCCTAAATGCATTGCGGTCCTGTAGTATCTTATACATATTAAATAATGGCAGTTTAAGGTTTAAGGACAGGAATAAAACTAGCAATAACTTTGTGTGACCCTTGGCCAGTCTCTCAATTATAATTAGCGTCATCTGGCGTGGATGTGATGCAGGATCGATACTCGCATGTAAATTCCTCTGCAGAACTCGCAGGAAACAGCAGGAGCGTAAGGACAGCAGGCAAGGTTCGTGCGAAGGTTTATAGCCTACTCATTTTTTTACGACTTTTCGAATGACCTAAATAAATAAATTTGTAGGTAAATAGACGCAGGATTAAAAGATGAAAAAGGGATCAATCGAAGAAAGAATACATGAATACTTTGAAAATGAATTCCATATTGTAGCAGCGTTGTTATTTTTTTTTTATTTTTTTTTGTGAACCAGGAAAATGCCGGTGTGTTCAAATATGTACATAATTTTGATATCACAATATTCTAGGGTACAGGCGTCATTTCGCCTATAACAAATATATAATGATAGTTTATGGAGAGTGGAGTTACTTCTATGAGCTTAATTCTTAAACGATTTCTGGTGAAATTTTATTATTTGGGATTGGTTTGATTGCACTAAATACCTACACAAAATAAAAAGAGAAAACAAATCAATGTAATCAACTTAATTATTGTACCAAATTGTTAACTAATTTTATAAAGGAATAATGTGAATGAAAGCCGGAAGCCAAAACCCGAAGCAGAGAAAATCGTATAAAAAATCTGATGTGGCCAGCACATTACCTTCCGTCAGTTATATGAGGTATTTACGAAAATTCTACCGGTGAACTGTTACCGGTAAACAGCTTTTTATCAAGCTATAACTACCGGAATCGATATTTTAAGAACGCAAGTGGTAAACAGGGCAGATCCAATCTGAGCAGAGTCCTAGTTTGAACACATTTCCACTTTTAACGCGCGCGCTTCGCTTTGCATCACTACCTTTTTTTGAGACTAGATTCTTCATCAATCCGGTAAATGGATCTGGTAGATATTGAACAATTTTCGAACACGGTAAATTTTTACCACTCGTTTTTTCGAACACAATTGGTATATGCGGTATCAACCGGTAGAATTTTCGTAAATGCGTATGTGATTTCTATAAAATCCATACAGAAAGTTCCTTGCAAAAGATTCTAAATTTCTCGTATGTGCATTACCTTTCGACAGTTGTATGTATTTTATCCTAATTTCATACAGAAAATTTCGAGCAAAAAGATCCTAACACAAATATACTACGAATATGTCAATTGCACTTGACACTGACATCTTTCAATCAGAATTTTCTTAATATAGTAGCTGTTTCTAGCATAGCTAGCTAATTTATGAAATGTAATTTCTTTATAATTTTATAACTCTATATCTATTTAATATGAAGTATAAAATGCAGTCAAATCGTATAGAGAATACTATGTTCTTTAATATTTATAATAACATTAAATGTGTAAAATGATATTTAACATCATTTTTTCAAGAAAAACTGTTAAAACCTTCAAATGAGGGTACTTCCGGTTGACCAATTATAACCAAAATCTAATCAGCTCTTCATATGGAGGCAACGAATAGGAATACGAAACAATTATAATTTTTCGAATTGTAGTATTAGAGTTATCGTAGAAGATAATTTTGTTACAAACACACACACACACAGACACACACACACATACACACACACATCCATACACACACACATACATATTTCATCATAAAAATAGTAAAATCGTATTCTAGGGACCTTAAAACGTGCTTATTCATTAAAAACTCACCACAGAATTTTTTGACCAGACAATACCTTCCTTACCTAAAGGTAACGGAAGGTAAAAAACACTCGTTAAAGAAGGCTATGCAAGTTACACAGCTTGTGTCGTGCTAGAAAAAGTTGTCTTTTGCACCTTATATTTTAATGTACCATTGTTCAACATATTATTTTATTTCTTCCTTTTTGATCGTTGAACTTATATGCATTTAATTTTTATGTAATGATTGCATTGCCATACCCTACCTAACAAATATTATACGAGTATTACATATTATAAATAAAGAGTTGGTAAATATGTTTAAGTACTAATATACTATAAGACAAAAAAATCTTTTTTTCTCTCTTAATAATGTTTAAATATTATTTTTCTCAATTCTTTTGTAGTCTTCTCATTTTCCTTGTTTTCTTGTCGTACCAATACTTGACTTGTTTTTCTTTGCTCATTCTTAATACGAGTAGATGCGCCACACAGACACTGTAATTACTTGTATTCTAATATTTTATTTATATTTTGAATCTCCAGCTCTTAACGTATTTCTTAATTCGTTATACATTATTTTCTATTTTTACTTGTGTCAATTATTTTATTTCGTTCGTTTTTATTTTAGTTTTACCCGATATCTGCCTAAACCCAATTGAAAAGTAACTTCAAATGCGTCAGAATTAAATAAAGCTTTTTGTATTCTTCTTATTCATTTTCATAGACAATCTACGAGAGAAATAGTTAAAAATGGAGCTCTGACTTTGTTAAACATACCTTATCCTAACTTAGAGACGATCTTACATTAATATAGTAGCTAACGCAAGATACTAGAACAAGCAACAAAAATTTAATTAATTATCATCAATAAAAATGTCTATCCACATTCAAGATTTTTTCTGTAACAGAATGTATACTTTTGGTCACCGATGTCGGTACTACATTTGAAAAGACTGAGTTGATCCAAATGATCAAAGGCACTATTGTTTCCTTTACTGGATTGCCAGAAGGTAGTACTGAAACTGCTAGGTCGCTACCACTGTGCTTGAACCATTGTAACGAATGCAGTGACCAGCAGATCCTCAAGGTCCTTAAGGATTGTTTGGTCGCTAGTTCATTTAGCGTAACCCACGGTGTACTAAGAGGAGGCGAACTATCTCTACCCCCCGTATGTGAAGACATAATAGATACTTAAAACTAAGGAGAGAAAGAAGCGTGTATGGATAAAAAAATAACTATCTCGTAGAAATACTCATGGTGTCTCTTGTATGCTGCTTATAGAATGCTAATGAAACGCTGGACGAATATAGAAATTTCATGAGAATGTTGATAGCACAGTTTAGCGAATTACTGCATAAAATTAGTAATCGGTCAAAAACAACAAACCAAAAAATGACAAAGCTTATTTATTTATTTATTTACTTGCTAGTGACCTCTCCAGACGTATCTAGTGCAATAAATAGGATTCAATATTCCATTTACTTCATTAAAAAATATACTAAATTATTTTTGACTCAAGTACTAAAATGAAACGTTCACACAACGCAAATAGCTAAATTTACTTACTTGCTTTAGTAACTTGCATTGGCAAATATACCCGTTTAAATTTTCTCGTAACTAATGCACCAAACTCGCACGTCCACAAACTTGGAACTGCATAAAGCTGTGTTCCAGTAGAGTTTTGCGAGCGTGAGCTTTATGCATTGAGTTATGTTTAGAAAAGTAACAGCGCCACATTGAACTATTTTCCCTGTTAATTATAATGTCACTATACGACCATTGCAATAGATCTCTTTTGAATGTTATTAAGGTCGGAGCTTTAGTCTGACATCTTTCTACAGTTTAACCCAAATTGAAATGTTTAATAAACGGCGATGATATATGTATGCATTTATTCTATTATGTGTTTTATAGGAATATATTGAATTCTAATGGATTAGGTTAGGTTAGGTTTCTACAGTTTTACCTAAATTGAAAAACGGTATGCATTTATTCTATTATGTGCTTTATAGAAACGTATTGAATTCTAATGGGTTAGAGTTGTATTGAAATTGAATGAAAGTATTTTGCATTCCGGTGTTATGGTTGGTCTTGTATGTATATATTTCTCTATATGAAACCCCGGTTGAAGTGGCAATTGAATACCGATGCTCGTGTATATGAAAGCGTAGAGCAAAGCAAATATTGTTACTGGAAGTGAGCTAATTTTAACTCGATATTCCCGCGGTGCACCCATTCAATTTCTCGTTTAGGAAGTGTGCATTAACAATATGTGCCGAGAACACGTCTCCTAGTCTTGCTGCATTAATGCAAAATTCACCTACCAACTAAAACAGACAGCTCCAGAATAAATATGCTTAGGACGGAGGTGAACTATTACTATAGAAATATACGTAACGTACGCTGTTTATATTACAACTATAACAAACTCTTGTTTCAATTATACCTTTACAATTTCATTCTAAGATTATTATTTTAATTTGCATACTTAAAGAGAATGTTTTCTTCTTTTTGCACAAGAATACACGACATTACAGTAGCGCCTTCGTTATTTTATTAGTATTCCTTTCTTTTGTATAAAATGTACGTATAATACATAGCATTGCTTTTCATTAAATTTCCAGCACCTCTAGCAATTTTTATATAATTCTAACAGTAATTTATGGAACAAGTGTAAAAGAACATGTTGCATGCATGAAAATTGCAATAAGTATACTTTTTGCAAGTATAACGTACAATTTTTTCCTGCGATCGAATTTTTTAAACAAAATGATAGAAAATTATAGGTTATTTTGCTGGTTAAGTCAAATATCAGTAGGTTATATTGTTTATAACAGAAACTTTTACACGTTGTCCTTTAAAGATCTAAACTCATATCCATCTAAAACCGATTTAATAACTGGCGAAATCAACACTAAAATTTATAAAATTTCACAGTGTAAATAATACTGAAGTAATAATGGTAAAAATTTTACAATATTAAATATTTTAATTTATTTATTTTTTCACTTTTTACTGTCTTTTAAAAGATATTTAATTATAAACTGCATTGATGTTTCATTTTCGAAGTATTTTTAAAGTACCTCTGATAGTAGTAACAATGTAGAGCAAAATCGTTCATACATTCCATAGTCAATATTTTAAATCAAAATCAATAGTCACCACAGGACTTTTTAAAAAAATTTCAGCTACGGGCTTATGAGAGTCTATTTTGTAATCATATTCGTAAACAGTCTTTTTGACAAAGTAGCTCATTATTTTACATTTACTCCAGTTTAAAAATAGGTTAGAGATTACAGACCAAGCTAAAATGTTATCAACGTCTGCTTGTAAGAGCTTAGCATCTGCATTAGAAATAATGGTTTTAAAAATCTTTAAGACATCAGTATATAACAGGATGTGCTGAACTGAATTAACAATGCCATTAATAAAGAGTAAGAATAGTAAAGAACCCACATTAGAACCTTGAGGAACACCAGAAGTGGCTGTAAAACTTAGATTTATAATTATTGTAGGAAACAGATAGTACACGATTACTGAGAGAGGAAGAAGTAAATTCAAGAAGATCGGAAGAAAATTGAAAATTGTCATTTAACTTATGCAATAAGAAATTATGATCACTACGGTCAAAAACTTTCAAAAAATCTATATAAATAACGTCTACTTGAGTGTTATCGTGTAATGAATTCAGTACAGTTTCAGTAAAGTTAATTATATTGGTTATGGTTGATCTGCCTTCAAAAAATCCATACTGACGGGAGGATATATGATGGTGAACGGAATTATAGATATGTTTATAGATTATAGATTAAATTTTTTTTAGAAATATTAGATAGAATTGCTATATGACGATAATTAGACATAATAGTAGGATCACCTGATATCAAAATAGGAATAATAAGAGATTGTTTTGAGAAATAGAAGGATTAAATAGAGAATGCAGAGGTTTTTGAAAAATATGGCTTTAAGGACATAAGAAGCAAGAAAGTCAGGACCAGGTAGTTCTAAGAATTAATTGCGCAGGTTATCTTTTTGGTGTCAATGTAATGTAACGTTTATCATATAAACAGTATCTCTTATAGTTTTCCAATGGTGGCATTCGAAGTTCGAACATCCTGTATATATATATATATATATATATATATATATATATATATATATATATATATATATATATATATATATATATTTCTTGATGTAGTATAACCAACTGAACTCGAACTCTGTTGTCGCTAAGTTCAACAGTCATACATCCATTGGGAAACGTTTCTCATTTTCACTTCCATTAGCTTACTGTTCGCATGAAATTCTCGAATTTTCGTGTGTGTTATTTTGTTTTCTGTTTACTGTGTAACAATGGAGAACATATTTTTAGTTTTAGTGTAAATAGAGCGGTTGCGTTGTGTGGTATCTGAGAAAGTTAACAAACATATCAAGTCTAGAGTGCAACAGCAAAATGCACATTGTGTAAATAGTCACAATGGCGACGGGACTAGACTCGGTCAGCTTGCGGTGCCGACTTTGCTGTTTACAATCGGCTCTTGTACTGGCAAATAATACAATATTCATATTTGTGTTGCTGTACATTAAATAATAAAGACACTCAAGTTCACTAACACGAAATGAAAAGTCAAACAATAACTATGTTCATATATTACATTGACATTATTGTCAAATGAAAATATATGCCAGTTTTTCAAATTTTAAGTAAAAGTAGTTTTTGTACTCCCTTCAAAAGGTAGTAGATGCGCACATTAGGTCCTATAGAACGTGACATTTAATAGAGATTCAGTTCTTAAGGAGTTTATTTTACGCACTACGCCCATAAGAATAGTACATTAAAAAACAAGAACCATAAGCAATCTGTTAACGTACGAGTCCAAGTTTTACAAAGGAGGAGTACAAAGGCTTATGGAACATGTTTCTATATTTTTTCTATTAGTGTAATTTTATAACGAGATTTTTTTAAATGTGATATTTAAAATATGTGTTTTGTCATTTATGTTGGTAGCGCTCCCCGCTAAATAATTAAAATTTCACATTTTGGCAATTACTCGTATATATTGTGTGTAGTGAATTTGGTCTGATTGTATGCATTAACACGATGTATCAAATAGTGCGCTTATAGATCTTCCAAACATCCGAACAACGTGTTTGCAGTGCTTTTATAGACCTACTAGAACACCGAAATAAAACAAAACATTAATATATTGTTGTGACTGAGTTTTGACAGTTGTTTGACACCGCAAATAAAATAATTTCGATTTTTCAATACTTTTATTATTATTTTTCTATTATGGTTCTTCAATATGTACTTTACTTGAATATCATAAAGTACTTCTTTATGACATCCAAATGGGTTTTAGAAAGTTCATATTAAACAACCAAAATAGGAATTCCTGAAGATAAAATAATGTGTATTTTTAAATATTTTTTGACAAAAGCATCAAAATAGAAAAAATAATATAAAATACACGTTTCGTAAGACATTTCAGTGCACTTGTCCTTCTAAGAAAAACGCGTACGCTAAACTTGTATTTTAATGTACTAATATCGTATCTAAAACATAGGCAGCATAGTAAAAAAAAACAATACCAACTATACTACGAGTAATATAAAATGATCAATTTGGTAATAATTCGAATTAATTTATCGCCCGGCATTAACTAGGACAGCAAGAACGCATCTTCTCCAGAAGTTTCTCCCTCATGTCAGTGGAAAACCATCCTAAAAACCGTAGCAGAGAAGTGATTAGACACATTGTATTTTTCCAGAAATTATGACAATTTAGAGCTCCTGGTGTTGTTTTAGACCATTCTTCTCTCGTGATTTCCACTTCTAAGTTAAATCGATCTTCGCCTTACGATTCGTGCTCCAAACTCCACTTTCTTCTAAAAATTTCGCTTTACGCATTTGTTACCCACTATACTGCATTCTTTGTTAATCAATAGCACTAATATATATTTTTTTTATTACAGGTAAAGAAGCAAAGTTCTTCACTATTTTTGGAAATATTTGTAAGTTAATTAAACTTTTACAACTATATTAAATTACATTTTATTTTACACACTACGCCCATAAAAGCTCGTATATTTTTTAGCATGGATAAAATTTTAAGCAGATAGCTGTGATTCGTTTTTAACAGATGCTTGAAAGAGAGCAGTAAAAAATATTTTCGACTTATGAATATTTTTATTGAAACAATCATGCAGTCATTATCTTTCGTGACTTTTGTATACAGGCTGTTTTACAACTTCAGAAAACAAATTAAATGGCAGATATACTGCTCAGATCACAAATCAAATTCTTATTGTGCATTTTTACATTTTAGTGCCACTGGCCGACAGGCCGACTCGAAATTTTTATTAAAAATAATGGAATTATATAATCATGTAACTGATGTGGAATAGCAAATAAATTAGTTAATTCGTAATTATTTTTATTAAAAATATCTGTTGACCAGTGGCACTAAAAATGTGCACTTCAAGAATTAAATAAATAAGAAAATGTCCTTCCTAATTTAATATAAAAATTATTTTTGATTTATAATCAGTACATCATGTAGTATTTGCCATTTAATTTTTATTCTGAAGTTGTGTAACATCTCTGTATAATTGATTTATGTTTCCCCAAGATAAAAAAAAACAAATATTCAGATTATGTTATGTATGTAACGTGCCATACATTACCACTTAATAAACAAGGTTGCAATGTATCGTAATCTACAAAAATTTGTTTTCTAATGTGCTAGTTGCAATTGTAAAAGCACTTCAAGATGGACCAATAAATATTATTTATTTGAACACAAAATTATTTAAAAATCATAGCAGTTTGAGTGAAAACAACACTTGTTATTTTTGAAGGTTTGAAGCAGGGGGCTTGCAATTATATTACCGATTAATTTCACAATTGTAGTTTGTGAATGGCACCGCAAAATTTCACTTTAGTCGCTATCGGCTATGTTCGTATACTTTCGTTGAAATTCGGCTTCTGTTCTTCTTGGAGAATCAAAGCTGTTTTGTGATGTGGTATATGTCAACGAGATATAATGCAGATTTGCAAGTTTTTATAATCAAAATTTTTGGAAAACATATACCAGGAAGACCGTAAGTACACTCATTAATAATAATTTACTCATATTATACTTCAATATTACTTGTGAAGATTATGTAGTTTTACCTCCCGCTACCCTTGGTAAGGGAGGTACAGGGATCGTGCTAAAAATCGCATATCGAGATTTTGGTAAATGACCACGTTTTAAAGTCCCTAGAATCCAATTTTAACATTTTCACGATGATGTCCGTGTGTATGTGTGTGGATCCTCCACTCTAACTCAAATACTATCATTCTGAAAATTTTGAAACCTTGCATTTCGAACTTTTTCTATAACGGAAAGAGCCTATTAGATTTTGGTGTAAATCGGATAACCGGAAATGGCACTTTACTACAAGCTCAAAATAGTTTTTTTTTTTCGAAAAATACATTTAAATGTTATTTTTTCGATATTAATGTTATTATAAAAATTAAGGATTATTAAATTTTCTACAGATTTGCATTAATACTTATTCTATATATTTTATGGATAAATTTATAAAATTATCTATAAATTTAATCCCGGAGTCTCCGCTTTAAACAAGCAAAACTCCTTGGTTACACAGTTCATATCTCAAATGTATGTAACTGACATAAATGTCACTGTCAAAGAGCTAATCATTTTAAATTAATAACAGTAAAGTTTAAAAAAAAAAAAATAGTAAATAGAACCTTAGTTCTATGGAATAGATCTTACTACAGTTTCCGCAAAAACTAAATATGTAAGTATGTATATTTAAATTAATAAAAATTAAATAGCGGGAGGTTTGGTGTTGGCCACATCAGATTTGTATTATTGAAATTGAAATTATATTATATTATTACACATTTTATCAAAGAAAAACACAATTTATGTAATTTATGGGTATTATATACCAAATTTTGTTATAAATTTTTTGTAATAATTAACGTAATTACCGTGTAATTTTTTTATTTTTTAAAAAATTTTCAGTAAACGTAAAGTACAATTTAAATAAATAAATAATCACGTTGGCTGCGATTTTAATTTTAGTTCTGGATTGGCAACGCTAAGATGGCGCCAAAAACTATATACTTTGTTTGTTACATGTACTGTACCATCTGTAAAGTGTATAATCAGTAGTTTGAAGTCAAAGGTGCAACATGGATAATACACGTTTTATTAAAAGCGAGTATTTTGGCGCACTTATCCTTAGACCAAATGTGTGTTGGCATATTCTTATTAATTAAAGTAACAGGCAATATTAAATATCTAAGTACTATGCCAATTATTGTAAATTCAACGTCATTTATGAAAACCAACAAATATTGGGTGGTAGCACGAATGGTGATTAGGAGATGACTAGCAGTCTTTTAACTCTGTCAATTGTTTATGGTTTATCTTAGAGAAAAAACTTTAAAATAACAGTTATAGAAAAATTAATAGTACGCAACTTTTATTTGAAGTATTTTTCTCCACAATAAACCATAAACGATTGACAACTGCTAGTCATCTCTTTCCTAGTCACCTATTCCCTAGTCGTCTCTTAATCACCATTCATGCTACCACCCATTGTTTTTGGATCAACTTGATTTTTAGATTTTACAGTCCCACAGCTTTTACAACTTGAAAAATTGTGCAGAATATATTTGAGATTATAACTTCAAGTTCTCTTTATCATACCATAAACTATGGCACATTACGTACATAATACCCTATATATACATAAAAAGTATTACTGATTTTGTTGTTCAGTGTGCTGCAAATGGAACACTTTCTTTAAATAAAATAATTTACTCGTAAAATATTTTGTATGTATGTATGTATGTTTATATATATATATATATATATATATATATATATATATATATATATATATATATATATATATATATAAATGTGTACAAATTTCTATATTTTTACTCGTACAACACTTATTTAGAAATATAGTTTGAAGTTATTATGAGTTTACTTTGTTGGCAAGTCACACGAAATATTTTTTTCTACAGTCTGTATACTCATGCGCAACAAAGTATAAAAAACTCTTGTCCAAATTTCTAACTATACAATGTTGAGAAATGTCACTTGTCTACATTCTTAATGGAAACGTTTAGTCAGGTACTAGTGGCACTGTAGTTACACATTTATCACCTTCATAAGTCAATCTGACATATAACTGCTCTGTCGATATATTACATAACCAAACAAAATGCCGTACTGCTGTGAAAATAAAATAGGGCGTTCATTTACAAAAACGAAAGTATAAAATTCGTAGATTAGATTGAAGCAATAGCTCAAGAAGAATGGAAAATAATAACTGCAAAAGTTTGGCGTGAACGCTCTTAATGGACATCCACTTTTTCACTGCACTGGTTTAATGTACTTGAAACAAATAAATTTTTGTTATCGTTGCAGACCCCATTGTGGCGACTGTAGAAAAAATCTTGTATGTGTTTCGAGCGCAAATGGACATTGTCGATTTCGAGCTCTCAATCGACAAGGTTCCATTTTGCGCTCCTAATACACAAATAGCTATTTTAGACTGCAATAATTATTAAAATAAGAAATGCTCAATTAAAAATACTTGCTGATTTATAGCATTTTTATTTTTCATTTGGTTCAAACTTGATTAAAATGGCTCTTGTGTTTCACATTTATCTCAATATTTTTTTTCTTTTATATTTACTCTAGTTGACCCTATAGATCCCGCGATCACGTTATTTAGTATATCCTGGCTAGACAAGTTCTGTACATTTCTTTAAAGATGGAAAGTGAAATGAATATACATACTAGGAAATATATCCTATTCTATTAATATATGTACTTTACATAGTTACATATTATAAAACTACATATATTTCGCTAAATCCCTATCTCTCGTGTAAGGGAAAAGTGTTCGCAACATTAACTACGTGTGCACGTACGAGAAAAATTTACTTTGACTTTACTTTAAAAATCTACTTTACTTTAGATTATTTGTTACTTGTCCTTTGCTTAACTTCTTTTTGACACCAAAGCAAATTTGGTTAAGACTACTATAATATTAATGATGTAATTTAATTTTTATGATGTTAATTGTTAATAAATTATTTACAGAATATTTACAATGTACTAAGTAAATATGAATGTGATATTTTTGAACAATATAACCATGCAATGACAATATTGGATGCGTAATAGAATAAAAAATCATCGCACAAAATACTTTAAAATGTGAGAATATTTTGTATTTAGAAATAAAGTACAAAATTATATGGCTTATCGCGCTTTCATAAGTTAAAAATTTATGTCACTGATGATAAAGTAAGGTACATTTCGTTCACACGACTTTTGGAAAGTCACTTAGTCAAGACTGATTTATTTGGGCTTGAAAGAAAAGTATTTAGGCGAGAGTGTTCAGACAGCAGGAAAAGTCGCCTTTTCAATGTACAAGTTATTCTACTGCGTTTGAAACATTATTTACAACTTTAGAAATAAAATAATACTTCCGTCGTGACCGTGAATTTATTTTTACGAGCTGTAAAATAAAAAATAGTTTTATAAAGTAAAAACTCCATTGATCTGATCTCGCGTGTTTGGTAACACGCAACGGATCTCATTGGTATGCAAGGGTTGGAAATACGCGTCCTGGTTAGCATAATATTGACCCTAGCCTACTCTGTCCTGGTGATAACCTTGCAGATTGTTTTATATTTCTTTCATTACATACTCTGAATATTTAATTGTGGTGTACGACCGCATAAAAAGGACTCGAATATGTACTATAGGGGTAATTATATTTTAAAACATTACAACAAAAATTAAGTATCATATATGGAGATCTAATACTGGAAAAATGAAATTACTATACGTAATCCATAAAGAAATCATGATGAAGTTTTAATTTTTTATGCGTAATAAAAATCTGAAACTTTTACTTCGCTATAATCCAGATACATGTTGTAATAAATTTTGTGGTGTTGTTTTATATGTATACTCCTACTTATGTACATACAATTCCTAGATCATATCTTTACATGAATTTCCATCTTCCGCTTATTGTAAAGAGAGCAAAGGAAGCGTACAAAAGGTCGCATATATTTAGAGATTTTTTGCTAGTAAGGGCGTATTAAAGTTACTAAAATCTGATCTAAAATTACCGTCCAATTGCATGAAAACTGAATTCTGCCGTATCTCTAAAAGTAAGAGCTTATATTTATGCAATAAAAAACCTCAAATGGAATCCCGTATGGAGGTACTATAATCATGTTTTCTTGAAAATTTTGAAATATTAAATGTTGCTATCCTTTCTTATCTAAAAACATGCAAAAAAGGATGTGATAATTCAAATGTAGATGACATTATTGTTCTAACTTGTCCGAAAGGCTCTGTATAAAACTAATTCATAATGTACATATAAACTGTAGAATTATGGGATCGTGCTAAAAATCACATACCGGGATTTGGATAAATGAGCACGTTTTAAGGCCCCTGAAATCCGAATTTATCATTTTCACGATGATGTCTATGGATGTGTGCGTGTATGTGTGTGTATGCTTGTGGATGCTCTTTAAAAAAGGATAAGGGCGCCACATAATTTTTGACCGGAAAATTAAGAACAGGACGGTACAAAATCGAGATATTAAATTGATCTTACCTACCATAACGTTGTTGCTTGTAAGCGACTGAGGTTTGTTAAATAAAAGAATGAATTTGTAAAATAGAATTTAATAAAAGCAAGTCAAAACGTGCAGAAGGCATGGTGCAAAATTGGAAAATGTAGAATAATTGTACAACAATGTAAAATAAAAGGGCAAAACTAATATTGTAATAAAAAAAAAATAAAACCCATAACCCAGTTTCGGCCGCTGCATAATTACACCTACAACGATGCGAAGTGGTGCCAGTTCGTAGAATGGACTACATGCCAGTTGTTACGCGTCCTCTCTAAATTTCAAATCGCAACAAATGGGCAACAATTCAATCAAATAAAATTTCGGACTATACTACTATACATAAAATAATTCTGCAACAATTTAACTAACAATGAGTTGAAGGCTCCAAAGTACATAAAAATGAACTCAAAACATCAAATTACACAAAATGTCAATTAACACTCAAACTTTAACAATAAAAGGTTACTTAGCTCAAGTCGCATGTGCAGGGCGGAAATGGTCTATGTAGTCAGGCGGTGTCGGCGGATGGAACTGCAATGAAGATGTGATGGTAGAATGGCCGAATTCACCCACGGAGATTTGAAGTCCAGAACGAAAATGTGATGCTCTTGAACTCACACAAAACACCACCAAGAAAACACCAACACTGTACAGTCATAGAATGTAACCCGACGCTGTCAAAATCCGCAACAATAGCGAAACCAAAAATATTTGTTCGAAACGACAACGACCGAACACTTTACTATTACATCGACACAAAAAATTACAATAAAACCTAGGTCGAACAACGGTCATGTGCCAAAATGCGATGGTCAAAAAATACGTGCACCGCGCGTCACGTGAGAAACTAGAGTCCCCGAGATCTGAAACTTTTTTACGGAACTGAAATGGTCGCTGAAAACAGAGAGCGCCACAGAAACAAAACAAATAACATAAAGAAGAAATGATAGAATGAAGAAGAAATATATTTAAAAACGAAGCCGCGCGCCAATGCACATCTGAACGCCCGAACTTGTCAAAGAATGTCAACATACCGCAAAGTCGCCACAGAATAAAATATTGAAAGAATCACTAAATAAATTAGAAATTCCAAATTTAAATGAAAGGTGCGTATAAGATAGCAATAACAAATAGAGAGAAATGTTATAAAGTGAATTTTGGACCTATACAAAGTCCAAAAAGAGAAAGCTCGTTCAATTTTCGCCGATGAAGATATTACACACAACTGTTTAATAATATTTATATTGTTTTTAAAACAATTTAAAAAGTGCAATAATATCAATGGATCTTTTTCTTTTTCTTTTTTCAACGTTGTTTTACAAAACTGATTGTTTTGTTTATCAAATGTCAATCCCATCACAGCCTCTTTTTTATTTCAAGTTAAACTTTGGAAATACAATATAAATTTGTAATTGCACATTTTTTTGGTTGCACAAAAACACCTTGTACGGGAACTCTCTCTTTAGCGTTCCGAGAGAAAAATTGTCGCCGAGGCTGCTTGCGGCTGATGCAGAACTATCTCGAGGGCGCTAGAGGATTTACAAATAATTATTAATATATTTTAGTGTCTTCAGTACAGAACGCGGGATCGTTTAAAAAAAATCCCGATATGGCGTGGTATACGCAATTTTTCTAAATACACTTCATCATTAAACTAACGCATGAAACTCACGCATGGAAAACTTGGGTGGAGTTTTGTACGTTAGGTTATTGTTGTTATAAGGGTTACTACAAAAGAATCATCGGGTTTTAAAATAATATATTTCAGAAAGTATTACAGATATAATATTAAATAACATGTCACAAGAAAAGGAAAACGTTCAAGTTTTTGAGTATATATATATATATATATATATATATATATATATATATATATATATATATATATATATATATATATATATATATATATATATATATATATATATATATGTCGCGGGGTAGTATCACTGGCAAACTCTATGTCGACCAACACTATTTCACCACAGCGATAATATAAACGTGATGATCTCAGCGAGGCGGACCTGCACTCACTCTCTGAGCACCGCTACACACTGATTCCATCCAAGCATTGTAGCCAAGAATGCTTGACGTTTCGATTACGACAATACAATTAAAATATTATAAGTGATTCATGTAATACTTGATTCATTAAATGATCGTTACGACATGCTTTGATATTACAATCTCCGACACGGCCATTCTGACGTTTCACACGTCCTCGTGTGAACTATCTGAAAACAAAGAATTTATCCACAGTATTTTCGCTCGGCTATCTCTGACCAATAAGTGCTCAAATAGTTACAACTTTGTTCACATTTATATTAAGCTCTAAATTTAGCTATAGTACACTAAATTATTTAATGGACGCCTTTTTTACAAGACGTCAAACAAAACATAATTCTGTGACAATACATTTCACCAGTAAGTACATGACTACCAATATCAGTATTCAAGCATTGTTATAGCTTGTCCAACAGCGACAGACCATCATTGCTTAACCAGCAATCGATCGCTATTCCATATTCGCTTAACCAGCGCAAGAAAACCATACCGTCATTGCTTACCCAGCAATGGAACACCCTTCCGTCATCGCTTAACCAGCTCGGAAAACCACACCGTCATTGCTTACCCAGCAATGGAACACTATTCCGTCATCGCTTAACCAGCACGGAAAACCACAGCGTCATTGCTTACCCAGCAATGGAACACTATTCCGTCATCGCTTAACCAGCTCGGAAAATCACACGACAGAGGCACCTAGTTAGCATGTTACCTTCGGCACAGGTATCACAGTAGCATACCGAAACACCATGACAGAGGCATCCAGTAGCATGTCATCTTCCATCACGGTTAATAATTCTAAAGAATTTAACGAAAATAATCAATCTCCAGACCAACGCCTCAATGACTCCTTAGCCACTTTTGTTATAAAAGTTTGTCGGCTCTTCAAAGTTTTAGTCACCCCTGTGGATTTTCAACGATCCACTCGATTAGCCTAACTAAATTGTGGTCTCAACCTCCAGAAGGTTCATTATTGTACGCATGAACCGCTCTACTTAAAAATTAGAACATGGATTCATGTGTTATGTAAATAGTACGTAATACCAAATCGAAATAATCCGGCATGCTTAAACTTAAAGCTATCAAAATGTTCTAAATTTGTTAAATAATTCAAACAGATAGTTCTTCTTTTCGTTTTCCTAACTGTATTTTGGCTTAGTGTTTTTTTTTAGTTAAATTTTTTGACAAGTTGGTTTTTGCTCTTATTGAAGGTTAGTAAGTTTTAGTCAGTTGATCTTACACTGTCACAGGTGATGCTGTCTTTTATAATGTTTCTCGTTTGGCCCACAAATCCTCACAGGTATTTTATAATAAAAATTGTTGTTTATTTAAACTTGTTGTTTATTATTGCTTGATTATACTCTGGAAAATGATTGTTGTTGATTTGTGTCGTATATTTTTATTGTAGCACTTGATGAAGGTAAAATAATATACTGAAACGTTTGCAAGAGGAGATGTAGAAACAAACTTTTTATCTTCCTTTATATCCATCATCCGATGAACTTTCTTCAATTAAATTTATCCTTGGATACGATCAAAATATTTTAAAGCAATTTGTTCCAGCGTCCATCACGCTGCACTTAGGCGTCCCAAACATTAAGACAAACAATTGAAAAGCAAGTCCCGTCTTGTCAGACTTCTCTGCTTCCAATGGCTGACAGATTTCTGTTGCTCAATTGTTTTTCAGGTAAAACAGTCGGCTTCGCAACCGTGGCAGGCTCCAGTCCGGGCACCAGCTGTCCTGTGCAACTCCTCTGCGGATGATCTAGCTTGCCACAATTTAAATATTCAACAAATTCACAATTTGACAAAACTGGCATGGTCACCCCGAAAACAGTCAAGAGGAGCCTGATCGGCCACAGCCCCATCAAAACCAAAACGCCAAGTTTTATATCTACGACCATGCTCACCGGAAATTTAATAAAGTAATATAGTATGTTCTGGAAATAGACTCAGGGACTATTTCAAACCACTACCATATTTGTACCTAAATTTCAATATTCATGAAAGTTCCATCCGTAACGACTCAGGGTTTTGGAACATGGACGTGCAGGAACTTGAATAACTTCATACAAATTATACCATGAACAATTGATAAAAGTTCACTCAGATTTGAACTGTCTGCACAGCGCTATATTATTCACGCTAACACGGTACATCCAATACATTCTCTCACTATCAGTGCTACACATCGCCTCATTCGTAGATCTTGGGCAGGATGCTCGCCCATTCTGGCTTATTATTTCAAGACAGACTGGTACAGACTTCGTCCATAATTACAGCTCTCCCGCCACTGTCAACAATATTTTTCCCAAATAGCATCATCGTACGGTAACTAGTCGAATGCATCGATCTCTCACTTCAATCACATTACCCTTAATGTCAACGCAGATACCTGAAACCTGAATACTCAAAAGTCCACATGCAATTTATACATTAACAAAATCATCAAAACAAATCCCGTAGCAGCCTCGGACACAAGCCGCTGTCCTTCTAGCAAAAACTAGAGATTGCAGGCAGAAACGAATCACTGGCCATACATCACCGTATTCGGACCAACAACAAAACACAGCACAAGCGTCTTTGTGGAAGCGCAACGATAGTTTTTCTTTGTATCACATACCACAGGCACTATGAATACCTGTCCAAGTGCAGTAATGGAATTGATTCTGGGGCCAACGTCTTTGCACTCTGCAAGACAAAACACTTCAAGTTTGGAGATCTCGTAGGCCATTCATAATATCTAAAACAAAAAGCTACACAAGAGAGTTTTTGGTAATCGCCTTCGGTGGACAGTAGTAAGGCCACTCTTCCAAATAGACTATCTGTCCTGGTTTACGGATATTTCTAAACTAGAGTCAGAAGAAACTGGATCGATTTTATTTGGTCCGTGCTGCCAAATAAAGGAATCCATACACAACGGTTTCATTATATCTCAAGCAATAAATCTGTGTGCTCAATAAACTTAAACAAGCTCTCAAAGGAGAAGCAATCTACTTAACGTCAGGTAACAAGGCTGCATTCACTTGTGAATCAAAGCTAAAATGGGTACCGTAGTATAAGTTAGTCTTAGGCATTTCCTGTGGATACTTGAAAAGACAATTCATAGCCTGGAGATATTCATTTCACCCTCGACGATAAACGTTAAACTGCTGTTAGCTCGCAACAAAAGGGACTTTGAATTATGACAAGTATCTTTACTAGTCATTGTTCTATAAAATACCAAATTTCAGTTCATCAAAACTTTGGAGTGGCTTCCAGACATTCAGTCAAAACACGCTACAGCAGATCTTACTGGTCGCGGTGACAAAAGTCACCAGCGCTTAAAGCCCTCAACCTAATAATGATAATAACAATATCATCTATCTACAATTTGTAGCTCAGTAAACTTTATCTGCAGTTAATAAAATATTAATCTTTAGCATAGTTTTCTAACATATTTCCACCTTTAACTATCTTCCCTGAAGATCTCCAGTGAAATTTTCATGTTATAGTTTCTATTTCGGTACACCATGGTTCTGCACCCGCATCGGTCATATCTGGATAAAAAGTAAGTAACGATATATCAGGTGCCTCAAGGTTGCAGTGTACCTACTCAACGTGTCTGTTAGTTTGCGAAACTTGTACAATGAAAACATTTTACAATCTTTCTTGACATACCGAAACGCTTTAAGGAATTTGTATTAGTTCGTTTGTTATTTCACAAATAACTAACTAAATCGCAAACTGGTTGATACTCCCGATCTGTGACTACTTGACCTACATTCAGTTTAATAATATTGTCACGTCGCAGACGATGTAAAGGAGTAGAATCTAGCTGCCAAAAATGAAATACTTATTACGTCATACAAGCTCAATGACAAAACATCAATCAAAATATAACAACTGCCATGAACACCTACTGTAATAAATAATATCTTAAATAACATATATGGAGATCGGTAATCCGGATCATCGGCCAACACAATATCATAAACAACAAACTCGACTTCGTCTCTCGTTTCTCAACAAGCAACTGACCGAATTGCTTTTATTACAACAGCAACCCAATTGCCACCAACATAGCTCACAACGATATCTTGAGCTTTGTAATAAAATCTCTTACCAGTATTGGAAGACCGCTTAACATAAATTCAGTACTCATTACTCACGGTTCTACTTACCGAGCTCTTGTAATTGCGTCACCACTCTCTGGGTGGGACACAGACGGAATCCTTGTTACTGGTCAATGCCCTATGATGAAAACCTGCAAAAATTGCTAGACGGCCTTTCCATCTTAGTCTGCTTGGCCCTACACTTCACTTTATAATTCAGCAACAAAACACAAACCCACATACAATATTGTGGATAGCAGGCGAATCCCACTTCTGATGTCGCGGGGTAGTATCACTGGCAAACTCTATGTCGACCAACACTATTTCACCACAGCGATAATATAAACGTGATGATCTCAGCGAGGCGGACCTGCACTCACTCTCTGAGCACCGCTACACACTGATTCCATCCAAGCATTGTAGCCAAGAATGCTTGACGTTTCGATTACGACAATACAATTAAAATATTATAAGTGATTCATGTAATACTTGATTCATTAAATGATCGTTACGACATGCTTTGATATTACAATCTCCGACATATATATATATATATATATATATATATATATATATATATATATATATATATATATATATATATATATATCGCTGGTGATTGTGAACAAAGTCTACACACTATGCGGAATGTTGTAAATTCACGTTCAGTACAATTTCCTGCACTGAAAAACTGGAGAGCGACGACGATTTGGCAGTAGCTAGTCTATTTTCGTAATCATGGCGCAAAAGAAAAAATCAAAACCAAA
Organism: Harpalus rubripes; assembly: GCA_963082715.1. Taxonomy (NCBI): domain Eukaryota; kingdom Metazoa; phylum Arthropoda; class Insecta; order Coleoptera; family Carabidae; genus Harpalus; species Harpalus rubripes. Next base: position 24,523,352 of record OY720454.1, on the reverse strand, counting down.
ACAGAAAAAACGCAGATTGTGGACAGACCACTCGTATTCATCTTGGAACTCTTGAGTACTCTTGGGCTTGAGCCATTGTGATTACATTATTAAAATAAACATATATCCTAAAAGGGACCCTGGAGACTTTTTAGAATTAAAATAAAGAAGAACTGGCATGCATCAAACGCGAACTTTGTTCAATCAGCGATACGTGTTAATGCGCGGCATTTGATATTCGCCAGTTTACCGCCTCCAAGAGCGAATCACTGCGAGCACACGAATTGTTTACGAAGATTTTGAACGAACAAGTTCCTACATACTATTCACAAATTACCCGCGAATCATTCATAGCGCATCACGAATCGCGAATACATGAAGTCTGTAGCGAGCTGTACACACAGAACGCTTTCTGCTGCATTATTGTAATTTTAAATACTGAGGTTGTAGTGCCATCTGGATGTGTAAAGCAAAGTTCTCAAGCACTCGTTTTAAACTTGGACATTTTCCCTCTCTTGTAACATGTCATTTAATATTACATTTGTAATACTTTCTGAAATATATCATTTTCTTTTGATTCTTTTATAGTTTCCCTGTATTTAAGGAAACATACAGCAAAGTTCTCAAGCACTCGTTTTAAACTTGGACATTTTCCCTCTCTTGTAACATGTCATTTAATATTACATTTGTAATACTTTCTGAAATATATCATTTTCTTTTGATTCTTTTATAGTTTCCCTGTATTTAAGGAAACATACAAGCTAAGTAAGCTGTTTAACAATGATAACCGGTTCCCCATTCGGGTTTTTTATTCTGCACAAGCCACAAACGTTTTTAATACTAAACCATGTCTCATCGTACGTTAGGTAGTAAACTATATCGGAATTTATATTTCTTTAATACGATCCCTCATTTGGGACTGTGCCCGCGCCTTTTCTTTAGTGAATTAATGATTTTACTTTTATTGCTATTCAGTATGGTGCTTTTCATAGTCATTCTTCATAAATGATCTACGATTTATCTTCTTTTTGTTATGATGCGTTGGTCATTTTTTATCATTTATGGTATTTTATTTTTAGAAGCCAGTAATGAATAGGTCCTTTACCGTGGAGTAAAGGTTGTTGAGAGTTGATTGAAGCTTTCAATAAGTCTGCGCATCGCATCGTTGGAAGTGGCCGGTATTTGTTCGTTTTCTTCCTGGGAGATGTGTGCAGAGCTCTGGACTCCACTTCCACTGCCAATGCTGCTACACTTTACTTTATTACCCCTCGGATGGAGTTTTGAAAGCTATCTGCACACTGGACACAACTGCAATAATTGAATTCTCCAGCTGGAGGCAATTGCAAGACTTTGTCAATTAGGGATGAGTGAGGAATGTCATGAACCATATTCTAAATCAGATCATGAGATAAGCTGTGTCTGTCGCACAGAGAAATATTTGGGTCCATCCCATGACAAATTAATAGTTTCTTGCTAGAAGCTAGAACTATTTGTACATTGTATTACATAGTTTATTTCATTTAGGTAATGAATTACGTAGTAAATGATGAAGATGCTTCTTTAGAATAATGGTACTCGTACCTGTGATAACATCATTTTTTACATAAATTTAATTATCTTTACGATCATGTATTTTTTTTGCTAAACAGAAAACCGAGCAAGAAATCAAAAAAATAACGGTGAATAGTTAATCGAAAAGGTTTTGATAAAAAATCCGCTTTTTAAAAAGTCTTGATTTACCGATTAATAAAAAACATTTATTTATATAAATTACATTTTCTACGCCCGTTAAAAAAGTTAGTGAAAATATTTGTTTCTTTTATTATAGTTAAACGAAAGTAACATTTATATTGTTTACTATTTTGTAGAAATATTGGGTTTTTCAAAATGTTATATCCGAATTTTAATTGCTCTCATCCTACAACTCTAGGATATTCTAAACATCTAAATTGACAGAAATAATAATTTGACAATTAATCACGAAAAAGGTGACTAGGTTCATCTTTTGGCTGAATGTTTTTATGAACAAGCAAAATTTCCGTATATGGGCTGAAAACAATTCACAAAAAAAACATGGAGTGCTCATTGCAGCCAGAAAATGTTCGATGCGAACCCGAGACTGAAGGTATCATCGGCTCTTACTTTTTTGAGACCATTGAGGAGTGATCATTGAACGGCAATGGATGCCTTATTTCGCAAAACAGCGACATTAATTGGTCGCCATAACCGTGTGATTTAACACCTCTAGACATTTTCTCTGGTGTTATTTGAAGTGATTCGGGTATGCCAATATGTCAGAGAAAATTCATATTTTCTTTGCGATTCTATCCTCTCGTATCCTATTAATGTGACCAAACCTTGTCTTTCTTGTATTGTATATGGAAAATATACTTATTGTATGCAGACGATATTTTTTGATGGTAGATGGTTTCGTACATGAAAATTTGACATCCTAATGGGGCAAGTTTTGTTTAATTTAACCGACTTTGTATCTTTTACAGTTCTAGTGATATTGGATACATTATACTTTACACCCTGTATTTTACGAAAATGATTTTATTTTAATTTTGGCATCCCCTACTCAACTGCTTAGATTCCTCTAATATCCAGTAAGTACTAAAACCATCGTTGCACAAACGGGTCGACGTATGCGCAAGATTATGGTCGATTATTTATATACTTATTTCACCATCATTTCTTGCAACTATGTGCCGTAAGTCTTGTGCATAAACTTAATCCCCATACCATGACACTTTCCCATCTTGTAGACGTCGCTTCCTGCAGTAATTACTTGTTAGACTGTGTTGTGAACCCGGAAGCTGGGTTGTCACAGAGTAATACCGGCGATTATGCCGCGACCGTCTGCATGTGTGACATGAGAAGACGTTGCCTTGCCAGCCAAGCCGACGCAGCTGAGCCGAGATGTTTTTACAAACTGTATCACTAATTGAACTGTTTACGAGTACTTTGTTAGGGTATAAATAGATCAGCTAGTTAGTGTCATTATACAAGGAATTCAATGGAGCAGGAAGAATTTAGTAACTCCGGGAGGCATATTTTCTTAATATACCACATAGAGAACATAGAAATCTTAAACCACGCCTTTGAGGTGCTTATTGCGGAATACTTTGGAGTTGCAATATATGCGTAATGCGGTATAATTTGAAAAAAGACAAAGAGCGTATGGCGTATATTTTATTGTGTAACGCATCAATACAATTTAGAGGATATTTAAATGCCCATCAAAACGCATTTATGTTAGGTTACATATTTTAACATTACCAACTCTTCTACGAATTTGTTCGACATTTTATTGATGCGATATGCACTGGATAAGTGTTGCGTATAACTGTGCTTTCAAAATTCAGATAGGTACGGTACAAAATAAATGTACAAGTACAAAGCCGGGCGCGTTTGCGTTGCAGAGCTGTTTTCAACTTTATGCCGCGCAACTCCAAAACATACCGCAATACATCAAAAAACTCAAAGGCATGGCTTAAGCTCGACCATATAACTATAGACACGTAATCGCATATACTAAGATATACAATTTTTTGAAGCGAACGGTCTGTGGCCCGGGGAAAGGGGACTGTGCCCCTATAGGGTATGTTGGTTACTTACTTACTGTAAATACAAGATACGCGGTGTACTTTGCCATTTCGTTTATGTCATTTGATAATAATAGTTATGTGGATTTAATTGTAGATTTGTTTTTTGGTCTTGTTTTAGTGTTTATTTGTTCTTATTTAATATGTTTTATGGTGTACAATTGTATTTATTTGTGTTTTTGTGATTATTTGTTTGTTTTTAATTTGTTAAAAAACAATTATATTAAATGAAAGTAACAATTATGGTTCGCTCGCGTGTAATTCCTGTAGAAAGAAAAACAGGATCATCCATTACTTTTCACTTGTAAAAATGTAAAATAAAAGGTTATTTTTATTCATATACATATTTTTTTACGGAAATTTCTGTTACAGAACTGTAATTTAACATTAACATTTTACACAATTAATATTTTTTTTACATTTCTAGAAAAAATTGTTATCTATTAACGATTTATAAAAATTGATATCAGTACATTAGATCTGATCAAAATGAATTGAATTAAGTGTTTTTATTCATTACAATAGTTAAACAAGAATACAATAAAACTGCTTACAACATAAATTTCATTTTTATATTAATTGTAACGAAATAATATTTAAAGTTTCAAATAAATATTTTCTTTTATGCAACCAACGTAACATATAGGGACACATTCCCCTTTTCCCGGACAAATGCTCGTAAAGTATCTATAGTTACATAGTCGACGTCGAACAAAACTTGCCCCATTAGAAGGCTATTTTACCGCTGTTGTGTATCTAAAAAAAAGTTACTAGATGTCGGCGAAAATATTTATTTGCAATTTGTATCGTCCGTCGCCTAGGTAAGGAAGGTATTATCTTTGGTCAAAAAATTCTATGATGACTTTTTAAAGATTAAGCCCTTTTTTATGTCCCAAGAATACGATTTTACAATTTTTCGATGTCTATATGTTGTGTATTTATGTCTGTGAGACGATTTTTTCGCGTTCTATACCTACAATACTACAAATCCAGAAATTATATTTTTTTCGTATTCCTCTTTCAGCCATTTGAAAAGTTGTTTAAATATTGGTTATAATTGGTAAACCAGTAGTACCCACATTTGAACTGCTTTATAGTTTTTCTTGAATTATGTACTTATACTCAGGTCCAATGAAAACGGGCCACATTTTATTTTCGTTTCTGTTAACAGCATTGTTTTTGAAACATTTTAAATAAAACTGTTAATTTTGTCCAATGAAAGACAGATTATTGCAGTATATAAAAAAGTAACAGATGGCACTTATCGGTTTATTTAATGGGCAATAATAATTATCAAACATGAAATTGTAAGGTTAGTAAATACTACAGCTTGAAATCGAATAGTATCGCCATTCGAAATTGCTTAAAAAAGTGCATTAAAGAAGTACAGATCAAAATATATAATAATTCTTAATTGTGTTTAACTTATTGTAACGTTTTTATTTATTTGGGTGAAGTGTAAATATTAGACAATTATTAATAATGAAAATAAAAATTTATTATAACGATAAATAGATATAAAATATAATTAAAAGATGATAAATATAACGAACACTACGATTAAACAAATATTAAGACTAAGAATATTATAAAACACTTAAACACTAAGATTATTTATTTCAACAATATATAGATCACTTATTTATTTATACAACTATGTTTATTTATATCCACCACTTGTCTACTATCTGTTTATATCCCCAACTGTCCAACACGCGACGCTTATTTATCACACTGTCCAGTGCCTTCGCCAACGGTGCTTATAAACCGTAGCCGAAAATTCGAGAACTCACGGGAATACTTCTAGATACAACACAATAGGTTACATCAACCGCGTAATTAAGCAGGCGCCGGCCAGTCGGTTGCGTCATCGCTAATAATAGACGTTCACTCGTCCCTGCGACAGCGGCGGCGACACCGACGGGGACAGAGGCGGTAACAGTGGCGGCGAGGGCGGGAACTGCACATTACACTGCCCCCTCCTTAAGACTGTTTCGTCCCGGAACAGTTCATGATGACGAAATCTGCATGCATTACCCTTTGTGCATTTCGAAGTTTTGAAGAAATGACAGTCGATGGTCCGCTCGACTTCTTCTTTATGTCCGTTAGGGTTAAAGCTGCAAACGAGAATTTCAACACCGGTAAAACGGAAGAGGATTTCTATCATGTTCCTAACAATCCTCCAATCTAAACCATCTAGACCACAGCCTAACTTCGGTACGGCTAGCTTCAAAATGTCATTCTTAAGCAGATGATCCCTCAAATCGCACAACGAGTTCCACAGGTCACGATACGACGGTTCCTGGTACGAGCGTGGTTTTGTAACCAGGTAATAGATGTACCGCTGATGGTCTGCATTGTTATCCCTCAGGCGCAGCGTTTTCCCAACAGTTGGGCGTTGGTTGGCCAGTTCTTGTTGTCGCCCAAATTTCGCCTTAAAGGCTGAAGCTATGCCACGGGACATCTTTAAGTCTTCTGCTACGCAGTGACCGAGGGAATAATCTGAAGACACGGTGAATAGATCTCGGTGTTCTTCTTTCGTTACGCCGAACCGCGCCTTGCGGCCAAAGGAATAGTTCTCCATGAAGTCTTCAAAAGTTGGTTCTTGTGTTATGATCCGACGAACCGTTGCTCCTTTATGGACTTCGTGGTTGTCTCCGGCGAAAGGGGCTAGCCGATTAAAGTGTACTACTCTCGGCTTCCCGCTAGGTTGTTTCTTAATTCTGTATACCACGTCGTTTATCCTTTTGACTACCTCATAGGGACCTTCCCACTAAATCCCCACACTAAATCCCCAGGTTGATATCCACCCTTTTCGGCCTTGATGTCATACCGGTCCTTCATTCGGTCGCTAGCAGCTTGAATGTTCGTACGGACTTGTTCATGAATGTCATCCATTCTTCTCCGTAAATCCGTAACATAATCTTCCCCGGCCAGATCTTCCCCAGGTTTACTGCCGAACACCAAGTCACATGGTAAGCGCAACTCACGCCCGAATAAGATGTTTGCAGGAGTTTGCCCTGTTGTTTCATGCACGGATTAACGATAAGCCAACAGGAACAGATGGAGGTGTCGGTCCCAATCTCTTTGGTGGTTGGAGACTACCTTCGACAAATATCGGTTGATGGTTCTGTTCATTCGTTCAACCATGCCATCAGACTGCGGATGTAATGCAGTTGTTCTGGTTTTATTAATTCGTAATATCTTATAGACATTTTGGAAAACGGCAGACTCAAAATTTCTTCCCTGGTCGGAGTGGAGTTCACGTGGTACTCCGAATCGGCATATACATTCTTTAACTAAAGTTTCAGCGACCGTGGTGGCTTCCTGGTTGGGTAATGGATATGCTTCAACCCACTTGGTGAAGTAGTCCATAACAACCACGATGTATTTATTTCCTTCGTCACTTTCTGGGAATGGTCCAGCCACATCAATCGTAATACGCTCGAATGGGCTGCCAACGTTGTATTGCCGCATTGGAGCTTTTCGTCGTTTATGCGGACCGTTACTTCCAGCGCAAACCACACATTTCTTGCACCAATCGTTAACATCTTCCGTGAAGTTAACCCAGTAAAACCGCTGACGCAATCTTTCTAGCGTTTTGATGACTCCGAAATGGCCTCCAGATCCGTCATGGATCTCTTTCAACACGTCTGGTACTCTACTCTTAGGAATAACTAACTGAGTTCTCTTCTCAGTTCCATCAGCATTTTCTACCACACGCTTTAATATGCCATCCTCAATCACCATGGAGTCCCATTGCGCCCAGTACGATTTTACACTTGGTGAGTGTGGTGCAACATCTTCCCATACTGGTTTGCTCTCCTCTGCTTTCCATTCGAGTATAATTTTCAAAGTTGGGTCTTTTTCTTGATCTTCGCGTAGTCCATCGGGCTGCCAATTATCGTCGACTACTGTTGTTCTGGCGACGATGGAAAATTTCTATTCTAGTCGAGTACAATGCTTGCAATCATCTTGGCACGGCCTTCTGGACAATGCGTCGGCATTACGATGGCTGGTACCTGTTCTATGCTCGATTTTGCAATCGTATTTCTGCAGTCTTTCAATCCATCTAGCCACCTGACCTTCAGGATTCTTGAATTGTAGCGGCCATTTTAATGCAGCATGGTCAGTTCTAATCAAAAATTTCCTTCCATACAAATATTTGTAGAAATGTTCCAATAGTTTTTTTCTGATAACACAATAATTTCTCTCTAGTTTTGACAAAGTCTTACTAAAATAGGCAATAACCTTCTCATGTCCGTCTTGTATCTGGGAAAGAACGCCACCAATTCCCACGTTGCTTGCATCTGTGTCTAGTATGAACTCTCCAGGTAACGGATAACTAAGGACAGGTGCGCTTGTCAAAGCATGTTTAAGTTCTTTGAACGCAACTTTGCAGTCCATTTCCCAGATAAATCTACGACCTTCTTCAGTAAGCTTTGTCAGTGGCTTGGCTATGTTGGCAAATCCAGGTACATATCGCCGATAATAAGTACACAAACCAAGAAAACTTCTAAGTTCGTGTTTGTCTCTAGGCGCTGGCCAATCTCTCACAGCCTTTATCTTTTCTGGGTCAACTGCAATACCCTTATCTGAAACCACGTATCCAAGATAATGAACTTCCTTCTGAAACAGGTGGCACTTCTTGGGGCTGAGCTTCAGGTTAGCCTTCCGTAATCTCTGCTAAACCTCTTCCAAATTCTTCATGTGGTCCTCGAATGTTTTACCTACCACAATAATGTCGTCGAGATAGACTAAACAGGTTTTCCATGATAGTCCAGCCAATACTGTTTCCATGAGTCGTTCAAACGTTGCAGGGGCATTGCAGAGCCCAAATGGCATTGCAGTAAATTGCCACAGTCCGGTACCAATTGTGAAGGCTGTCTTTTCCTTATCTTTTGGATCCAAATCGACTTGCCAGTATCCGCTCTTTAGATCCAGAGTGGAGAAAATCTTCGAGTCAGCCAAAGTGTCTAGTGTATCGTCTATTCGAGGTAGCGGGTAGCTATCCTTCTTGGTGACGTTGTTAAGTTGACGGTAATCGACGCAAAATCGTGTAGAGCCATCCTTCTTCTTTACTAACACCACTGGTGAAGCCCACGGACTGCTTGAAGGTTCGATCACACCTTTCTTTTTCATGTCTTCAATAATTCTTTCCGCTTCCTCACGCTTCGCCAATGGTAGTCTTCTTGCTGGTTGGCGGATGGGTCTTGCGTAGCCGGTGTCTATCTTATGGTGAACCACATTAGTTCTCCCGTTGGTCTTCTTGTCAACTTGAAACACATCTTGAAATCTTCCAATTAATTTCTTCGCCTTGGTTCTCTGGTCGGCGGTCAGTTCTTGGAAAGATGTTGATAATTCATTAATTAACGTGTCCGAAACTTCCTGTGATATGTTTCCTTTGGCCTTAACAGTTCGAATAATCGAGGATACTGCCAAGCATTCGCCTACAATTGTTCCTCTCTTAAGAACAACTGGATAAAAATTCACGTTCATTATTCGAACTGTTATTACTTGACTGGCTTTGATCAGTGATTTTCCTACAATAACTCCAGTACCAGTCTTCACATCATCATTCTTGGGCTCAAGCATAACAATATTCCCCTCACAGAAACTACCATCTAATTGTGCTTGCACAATAGATTCACTTCGTTCTGGAAGGGTAACATCTTCGGCCATTAGTACGCGCACAGCTTTGTCTTCTCGTGGGTTTAAAACAAGTTCTTCTTCATTGACCATCATTACTCCATTCTTCAGGTCAAGTTTAAAACCGTGCTTTTTCATTATGTCCATGCCGAGTATTAATTCATCCTCAACGTCAGCTACCAGCGCACGATGTTTAAACGATGTGTTTCCAATAGTGATGGTCATATCTATTTCGCCTAATGTGGTAGCTTGTTCTCCCGTTGCTGTGCGTAATCTCCACTTGGTTGGTTGGAGACGCGTTTTGCCTGTGTTCTTTACTAAATCAGGTCTAATTATAGTCTTCGTCGCACCCGTATCCAGTAACATTTTTAGTGGTCTTCTATCAACAGAGCCATTCACGTAGATGCTGCTGGCTTGATGATGAAGAGAAGCGACATAACTGATGGATTGTGGGGTTACTAGATTACGGGTCGACGATTGCCCCTTCGCATCAACCCGATTTAGTTTTCCGACTCCTTTTCTTCTTTTACCGATTTTGTCTCTCTTTGCATTTTTCTGCAGAGTCTCTGCGGATGACCCTATTTACCGCAATACCAACAGATGAGTTTCTTTCTTTCGGTAAACACTTCATTTACAATTCGTCGCATTTTCTCTTCTAGGTCTTCCGTGTCTTCTTTTCTCTTGGCATCAATATTTCGCACTCGAGATTGGTTACGTGAAGCTTGTTTGGCAGCATCATGTTCTAGTGCATATGAAAGCGCGTCAATTAATGTTTTTGGGCGGGCCAATCGCAATGCTTGCTGTGTTTCGCTGTCTCGAACACCGTATATAAATGCTTGAACGGCCAAGCACTCCAAAACGCTGTAAGGAGCTGCAGGATGTGCAAGACGAACCAAACGAGCTACATCGACTTCAAATTCTTGAAGGCTTTCTTTTGAACTCTGATAGCGGTTCCTCAGTTGCGTCTGGTACACCTGCTCCAGGTTCGCATTACCATACCGCATGTCCAACCGCTTGACTAGTTGGTCGTAGTCATCTTGTTCTTCTTCCTTCAGTGTTTGTAGGATGTCGATAGCTTTTTCACGCAACGAGACAGTCAACGCCGTAGCCTTCTCTTTGGACGTCCAGTTATGTGCTTTCGCAGCCGCTTCAAATTGTTTTAAATAATTCGGCCACGAAGACTTTCCGTCAAATTCCGGCGTTTTAATGTGCATTGTTGTAGTACTATCTGGTTTTACTACTTTCTTCTCCTCTCTTACACTTGCCTTTGTTACATCGGAATTCGACACTGACGACGATGTAATTTCAGTGAATTTTTCTCGTAATTCTTCGATCTTCTTGTCATAGTCAACTTTTAAATTCTTCAAGTCTTCTTCAGTTTTTCTAGAATTCTCCTCTAATTTCTGTTCTAAACTGCTAGAGTTTTCTTCTAATTTTTGTTTTAAAATTCTAGAATTTTCCTCTAGTTTTTGTTCCAATGTATTAGACTGCTCCGATAATTCTTCTTTTAATGTTTTAGAATTTTCTTCTAATTTTTGTTCTAATATTCTAGAATTTTCTTCTGCGTTTCTAGAACTTTCCATTAATTTTTCTTCTAATGTTCTAGAATGTTCCATTAATTCATCTTTTAATGTTGTGGAATTTTCTGTCAATTTATGTTCTAATGTTCTAGAATTTTCGGTCAATTTTTGTTCAAATGTTTCTGTCATTTCTTCTTTTAGTGTTCTGGAAGTTTCTTCTGATTTTCTAGAACTCTCTTCTATAAGTTTATGAATATCGGATGGGTAGAATAAGTATTCTTCAGTATTTTCACCAGCATCGATTAATGCTTGCCGTAATCTTTCTTGAAGCACTGACTTCTTTCCTGCCGTTTCCAAATCCCGCTCTTCCAGTTCTCTCTTGAGATCACTTACTTTTAATTCATTTAATTTTAATTGTTTAGTCGCCATTTTATTTATTTTTATTTAACACTTCACAATTATTAACCCCACACCTGACACCAATTGTAACGTTTTTATTTATTTGGGTGAAGTGTAAATATTAGACAATTATTAATAATGAAAATAAAAATTTATTATAACGATAAATAGATATAAAATATAATTAAAAGATGATAAATATAACGAACACTACGATTAAACAAATATTAAGACTAAGAATATTATAAAACACTTAAACACTAAGATTATTTATTTCAACGATATATAGATCACTTATTTATTTATACAACTATGTTTATTTATATCCACCACTTGTCTACTATCTGTTTATATCCCCAACTGTTCAACACGCGACGCTTATTTATATCAGACTGTCCAGTGCCTTCGCCAACGGTGCTTATATACCGTAGCCGAAAATTCGAGAACTCACGGGAATACTTCTAGATACAACACATTGGCTCGTACCACGAGCACAGTTTTAACTAAAACGCTGTTTTAAGAAATGTCAAATTTCATTATTTAATATTTATAATAAATAATATCAAATTTATCAAAATATGATTTTAAAGCAGAACATGGTTTATAATCAACCAAATATTTTTTTAAAAATCGTTCTTTATACATAAGGGCGAAATTAAATATTGAAATTTGAATTTGACATTTCTTAAAACAGCGTTTTAGTTAAAACCGTGCTCGTGGTACGAACCAATAGGTTCAACCGCGTAATTAAGCAGGCGCCGGCCAGTCGGTTGCGTCATCGCTAACAATAGACGCTCGCTCGTCCCTGCGACAGCGGTGGCGACACCGACGGGGACAGAGGCGGTAACAGTGGCGGCGAGGGCGGGCACTGCACATTACATTATTTACAAAGTATTACAATTGATATTGATTGGGGTGAGTCAGTTTTACTATTATATTTGTAACATTTTTGCGTTGCGTTGATGGAAATGAGATTTATTTATTTATTCGTGTCGAACTACAACTACAACAAGTATGCTGTTGGAGATGAGATGATGAAAGGACAGTCACAAACAACCAAGCCTATGGCGGGAATCGAACCCACGACCCCAAGAACCGAGCGGTGATGGTCGCTTCGAGCGCTGCAGAAGCACACTGCCTCAACTCACTCGGCCACCTAGGCGGCTAGATCAACAAAATATAGAATTATTTCATACTTAGATGTTTAAAGAAAACAAACAAAAAATTACAAAATTTACATATTTGTTTGTAGTGACCTATTTGCTTCCTGAATAAAGAATGCATGGCTAAAATGCCATTCAAATATAGGACAACTTTTGTCTAAATAACCGATTTCGTAGCTCTTACAGTTGTTGAGATAATTAACAAAAATATAAAGAAAAAATAATGTACCGTTTTCTTTGCACCTGGGTGTAATTTTTTGACATTTTTAATTTATTACAAATTAAAGAATGATTGCATTTTTTTCTTTATGTTCATTGTAGGTATTAAAAAATTATAATTAAAATAAGTTTCATAAATTTGATATTTTCTTTCGAATAGCGATGCTAAATTTTTTAATCACTATTAGATTTCGAGGTAAGAGGTCAAAGTTATAGATATTATACCTATGGACACCATACTGGGAAGTTAAAGTTACTCCATTGTAAATAGATTTTTACGCTTCTTATCGATGTACACAACCTAACTTGTCTTTGTACATTTGTTTCAAATATCAACAATGCAGAAATGATTAAATATATATGTTGAAAACAATGAGATCTTGCACGATTTGTTTCTTTGCTTTAATCGAAAGAATAAGAAAAAATATATTACCCGCATTTTTTTCTCCCATATTATTCTTTATTCGTGAGAAAATTGTCTATGAAAATATATTTGTTTAATTTTCCGCCTCTCCTTTCGCCTGATGAAGTTAACAAAGTTTACACCAATGAGGAAGTGGCTTACATTTGCCGCCGACATAATATAAACGAGTGACAGCCGTCACAGCTGTCAACTATGTACTAGCTACTAGTTCTATCCACATTACTGATGTTTATGTTCTATAAAGAATCAAACATGGTTGTAAAAATAGTTTTAGTAATATCTCAAAACGAAGAAAGAATAATGAAGTGGTTGTCTCAAATGAACATAAAACCATTTACATAATCGGTTTCATTGCTTTAAAGTCATTTTAATGTATGCATAAATATTTTTATAATTAAATAAGATATATTAAATATTTTTTAATTTTTATCTTTCCAGTTCTGTCATTGGCATAAACTTCTTGGACGTCACAGGCTGTGTAATTTGGCGCCAATTCAAGCACAGTATACTTTTTCCTTTATTTAATTTGCAACTGCATTATACAGAAATTTGAACAGAAAAAATCATATTTAATAATCCTATTATAGCAGGTAATTATTCGAATTTCAGAATGAAGAAGATATGTATTTATTTTGCAAGACCTCATTATTGTAATGGCTAGAAATAGAATTTTCATTATTTATTTTTTGTAAGAAAAATTAATGCAAAATGTTGGAAGTAATTTTATCTCGAAATTCTAAAATATGCGGTTTGAAAATTTAATTTTACAATACTTTGTGAGGCTGTCAAAAATAGTTAGTGACGGTAATTTCGTTGACCTTTGAAAATACAAAAGGTACACGAATGAAAATTAGTTTAGGAGAAGTAAAAGCAGCTATAAATGAATAAAGTTAGTCTTGTTAAAAGTTTCCTGCGGACAAACAAAATATGAAATATTAAGCCGCAATTCTAGTTGACGAATGGGAAATCTCCTCATATCTCAATTACCCAGTTTCCTGCGCAACGAAACGACATAAAATTTTGCATACACATTCGTCTCTAAATAATAAATAGCGCTCTCTCGCGAGATGTTCCATTTCCATATAAACACAGCAACGTTTACTCCCTTCAAACAACCCACATTATAATTACAAATCACCTGCCGGAGCAAATCCATATAACTCGCGAAGAGCTTGATCACACAAACATTTATACCAGATCGTTCTAAAACAACTGTATAGGAACGTAAAATCTTTAATTTTTTAATGAAAAAAAAAATTGTTTGTACCTCCCTTCAACTTATATAAGAGACGTGTGTTGTCTTCAATAAATGTGATATGAGTTTTCAGTAAATAAGAACATTTTACGAATACTAAAATACAAATATACCATTTTAATTGTATCTGTTTGCGTAATGATAATTCTTATACGAGGCTGATCTAGGATGCTATCTACCTACCAATGAAACATAACACGAGAAATTGTATTTTTCTTTTTAATCAAGTTACTGCTATATTTGTCTTACCACATTTGGTTCAATTTCAAAGAGTTTTACAGTTTCTGCAAAGGGACAAGTACCAGAAAGTGAGTGATGAGAAACAGCAATATACTCTTAAAGATCTTAATTAATGACGGCAATGTACCAAAAATTATTCACGATAAGATGTTTGGAGTATATGGAGAGGTTGCGTCATCATATTTAAGATGAAAATATGGAGTAAGGTTGAGAATCGATTGAGGATAATACGAAGTGCGAAAGACTTGAGGTCTTCTTGTTCCTTATAATAGTCTTAGAACCTGTTTTTCCAACTTTATGGTGTTGCCTGTTATGTAGATGTACAGCTTTCTCGCCATCGTTTTGGTGGTCCTATAGGTCTTCTGGAGTATGGTTTTCCATCTCTTGCTATTTTTACAATTCTATTGTTGTCCATTCAGAATACATGTTCGTTCCAACTTCGTTTTCTTTGTCCTACCCACCGTGCAATATCTTGAGGAGTGCCGCAGGTCGCTCGTATTTCTGTATTCGGGATACTGTCTCGGAGGGTGTGACCATTGATACTTCTGAGTGTTTTCATTTGTGCTGTACGAATTATATGCTTTGCTTTTTTGGTTTTGACTGTAGTTTCTGCCGCATAGGTGGTTATCGAGCCAATGGGTGAAACGAGTAACTCATCTGTGTCGTTGCCTGTACCAACCTAGGATAAAGGAAGAAGGTTCGTGGACAAGGCTTGCAACCTACCCACGGTAAAATAATATCAGCGCTCATAGAACCAACGCACACCCTCAACTTGGGGTGAGGAAGCAATAACGAAAGAAAAGTTCAAAAAGAGTGAAGATTTAATAAAACGAAAAATGAAAGTTTTAGTGATTGGAATTGAAGTGGGATATCATAAGCAACTAAACATGTATTTCCTTACATTCATTTGTTTATCATGGCTGAGAGGCTGGGTAGATAATATTCTAAATTAGGTATTTTTTCATTACGACGCAAATGTTTAAAACTTAAGTTAGGTTGATGCTATGTGCAACCGGCCATATTATTTCATTTCTCCGGAAAAAAATATATCTCTATTACAATAGATATAAGCAAAAAAAATAATTTATAAAAATTAAATAGTAATAATAGTATTAGTATGTGCTCTAAGCCAGGATTAACAAAATTAATTTTGTTATGTTTCTTTCTGCTTCAGTTTTAAATTATTATAAATACTTATTAGTTATATTGGCACTACAAATTTGTATGTCATAAAATTCACCTAAATTGACTCACTGAATATAATAATTCGTACATACGTACTTTTATAATCTATAAGAGTGACTATATTTTAAACGGCAGAAATATTTGATGCCCTTGCATGAAATAATTTTAATCAGCGAAATATTCAATATCAAATACATCAATGTTAAAAATATTAAAATATGAAAACGAACATGAAAAAATTTTTCTTCCGCAAATATATTATCAAAAAGATCTTCGTCAAAGATACATATTACTAAATGATATTTCTCCAATTCAGTTGAATGTAAAGCTCATCCCGTAATGAAATGTCGCCTCGTTGTTGAAAGGTTGTCCTGCTGTCGGTAAAAAAGAAATCACAGGACGTAAACGTCTGGTGTTTACAGCCCGCCGTGATTTGCGAATGTTTTACGGGAATTCCCTGTCGTAAACAAATTATCCTGTTATTCCTGCTGGCGAATAGAAGCTCAGGGGAGGCTCTGACAGCAATCACCACCAAACTTTGCCTCATTCGTTTCAATTACACACTACAACAATATGATTAGAAGAAAGGCCGGACTATAGTATAGACAAAGATAATTGAATACCCAAGGAAGTGAAATATATTGATGTAATTTGGAACACAAATTTGATTTTAGAAACAGACTTCATTCTTCATCAAATAATTATTCTAATACTTACAACTGCTCGGCTACTATACAAATTAACCTTATACTCCAATTTATAATATTTACTACTGTGAAACGAAACATAATGTTCCTAGGCGGTTACACATTCGAATATTTTTACTTTACGATAGATTACGTACTATTCATACTAGCCTATACATTCACGGTGTTAAGACCGTTGGTGAAAATGTTTTTCCCTCTCGGATTCTATATCTATAAATCCTTCTTTCGTATATTGAATACTTGGAAACTTTTTCTCCTCTATTGCACAAATAACATCAATCCATCTATAAAAACGACGTTTTGACAAACATATTGTCAATTTTTATTCAAGTAAAAAATCTGATAATAATTAATAATAACTGTCTAATTATATATATATATCCATGAAGCAAATTGACACACCCAACAATGGGTAATATGCCGTGATGATATATTTATTTATGAAAGCGATAATTTTGAATATGTATAATTAGAGATAATTAGGGAAACAATACACTGGTCTGCAAAGTAGCTACTTTGTATATTTCAATTAGTCTGCAAAGAACTTTAGTCTACAATAACACACTTTCTGCAATCAAAAACAAAAGCCAAATGACGTTCGAGGACCTACTTTTCAATGATTTTTTTAACCAAATCATTGGTTTATGGTTTATTTTTTTAAATTATTATGAACAGTCGTAGAAAAAATAGTGTATGCAACTCGTGTATAATGATTATTAATACAGTCGCATGAATTACGGCTCAAGCCATGGCGATGGCGAGTGCCGTAAACTTCATGCTCGTGTATTAATAACTATCATTAAACTCGTTGCATAATATTCTAATTAATTACATATCACAGCACAAGTGACTTTAAAGTAAATATGTAGGTACATATCTATAGCAACCAACAAAGTTTGTATTCGCAAGTCAATCACAAATATGAACTTGTCTATTTGAAAATAAACACATTTTATCCACTAGTGAAAATTAATACATTTGGCTATCATTTTGTCAGCCAACCTTACCGCTTCTTAATAAAATATGTCTATTCACTTATACCATAAATAACTATTAACAGATGGAGGCATATTTTTAGACACTGTATAATGCGAAATAGCTAACTCCACTTAATGCTTCACTTAAACAAGTATGGGAAGCGAAACATAAGCGCACCACCATTCATTCTGCAGCTGACTATTTCTTACTGGAATCCTTACAAGTACTTACTCTAATCTTATGTGAGTGTCCTATCTCTCTTGTCTTTTGCGGAATCCAACTTGCAGATGTTGAGCGTGACCTCCGCCATGCAAATGGCCATAAACCCCGTTGGTAATCGGAGCAGACATTGAAGAGGCGTTCGCCGAGCTCTGCGAAGCTCCTTGCCGGAATATCGGAAAAGATATTTATTGCAGGCGATGCCACTCCACATTACATTACCCGTACTTGCCATGTAAAACCCCGAGCTATTATGACAAATTTGCACACTATTGATTTTACATACTCATTATTGTACGGACAACGAAAAGGTTATGGTAGATTCTAGCAGGCTTTGGAATGACAATAGTAAAAGTGTTTCATGTAAAAAAATGTATAATGGTTCCTCTGATATTATAAACCCTGTTTCACATTATACTTTTGCTGTCAAATTTTTAATCAGAATAAAACATCCAAGTTTTATACTAGTTACAAACGTAATCTAATTTTTTTCAATCTAGCTCCGAATTTCATGTCTAAACCAGCATACTATGCGTACAGTATAATAAGGCGAAAATTCATTACGTACAATACTAGAATGTTTCGTATAATATAAATAGACTTGTATTAAAACAAATTTTTAGTAAAAAGTTGATTTTGACAATAATGTTGAAACGTAAAAAAACTGTTTGCCGGTTAACATTAAAAGTGCAATTTTTTTGACAGCTAACAGTATGTAAAATGTCACTTTTACTTCCTAGGCATTAAATATTTTTACTGCCTATTGTTGCTATTTATATAGCTACAAACGCATAGCAACCGTTCAACAAACGCATAGCAACATAATTTTCTAGCGATAACTTTCAATAAAGGTATTGAAAATAATCACTAAATTAATATTAATTCTAACAAACTGTGTTCAATACAGCATAAACACAGATTTACAGCTTCGGAAGTATTCATTATCGAGGCGAAGCCGAGGCAATGAAACTGCAGCCTCTGCTGTAAATCTGGTATTTTAGTGCCTATTGTTGCTATTTACATAGCAACATAATTTTGTGGCGATAACTTTCAAGAAGTATTAAAAATGATCACTAAATTAATATTAATTCTAAAAAAAGAGGTATTAAAAATAATCACTAAATTAATATTAATTCTAAAAATAATTTGCTCAATACAGCATAAACACAGATTTACAGCTTCGGGAGCATTCATTATCGAGGCGAAGCCGAGGCAATGAAACTGCAGCTTCTGTAAATCTGGTATTTTAGTGCCTAGTTACACAAATATCTATATAAGTACAAACAGAAAGTAATAATTTGTACAGTACAAATACAAAACAAAAAATAAGATTTATACAAAAGTATTCTGATATGGCTGAAATAACGTCCAAAAATTTTTGATAAATTTGAAAAGGATTCATCGGAATTTGGACAGGAGCGAAAAAATAATAAATGCGAATGTCGCCAACGTTTCGGTATATTTAAAACCATAAACCATCCTCAGAGGATTCTACAAAAAAAACATTGTGTTACAGTATCTCTTACAAGTATCAAACAAAAATTCCAGAAGTAAATCATAAAATACAAAATATGTTCTTGATGTCATCTAAGAAACCCATTGTGGTGTCGTGCAGCCCGAAGTTGATTTGATATGGTTGAAATAATGTCCAAGAATTTTTCATAAATTTGAAAAGGATTAATCGGAATTTGGACAGCAGCATAATTTTGATTTAAAAATGTTGAAATTTTAGAAATTGAAGAAAACTATAGAAAACGATTATTTATGGAGATGATATACTTAACGACAGATCCTAATAGTATAAATTCTAGAATTGGTATTAAAAATTTAAGTAATTTATATATATATATATATATATATATATATATATATATATATATATATATATATATATATATATATTCTTAAAAGAGTTTAATATTTGATCTTCATTTTTTTGATTTTTTTTTGTTGCTTCACCTTACTATTTACTACTGTACAATAAAAATTAAAAAGAGATAGGTATAACAAAGATAATAATTTTACCAATTTTTATTGTACTGTACTGTAAAGAATACAAGCAGTAGCGACACTCTTGTCGGAACCTTTGATGTTTCGTTCCAGGCTGCTCGGTGTGCAGGGGGTAATAATGAGGAGCGCGAAATTTGAAGAAAACAAATATATATATATATATATATATATATATATATATATATATATATATATATTATATTTCTTACTTACTATCAAAATGATAAATTGTGATATAGTAAAAAAGAATAAAACTAAATAGAAGTATATAATATAATATATATTTGAAGAAAATAATATCAGTTTAATTTAAGTTATTTTATTTAATTATAATTTGCTATTGAGTGTTTTTCATTCAAATGGTTGACAATCAATTTGTTGAAGCACTTAGAGTGAAATATGAATAAAGTAATAAATATTTAAATAACTGTTATATATCAAATTCATTGTACTAAACGAAAGATAATTATAAATTTTATATATTATATAAATATTAAAGTAATAAATATCTTTTCCAGCGCTAAAGAAAATTGGCATACTCGTGCACTCATAAATTATAAAAAAAATATGTGGAATATTTAAACTTCGATTGAAGTAGATACGCAAGTATATGCATTAAATATCTATTAAATAATTCATATTACCTTCATATCCTATAATACCTTAAAGTGAAGTAATAGTAATTTTTAAATATTTTTTTAGCAAATTAAATATTAAATAAAAATATCAAATTTTTATTTATGTATTCATTTTACCGGGCATTATCTTAAATTTATGAAAGTATTTTAAAATATTTTATTTACAAATAATGTCTAACAAATACTAATGATACTAATTATTGTTCAGATCTCCCGCTCCTCATTGTTTCCCCTTTCATTGAACAGGTTGGAACGAAAATCAGCGGAGTGTCGCTACTGGATATATTCTTTATACTGTGGTGAATCCAATCACTCACTGCTCACCAGCAAAGTAACAACTATATTTCAACTGTTCTTGTGTTGTTCCATAATTTTTTCTATTCTTACTTCAACATTTTTGACATGTATTACTGAAATTTAAATTTAAGAAATTCATTCAAATGAGTTACTCATTTTGAATTTTTACCTGTATTGTCTCCACGGTATGTACTATTTTTTTTGTTTTGTGTGATTATAACTTGTTATTTGTGTTTGCTTGATACCTGTAAGTGTAACACAATGTTTTTGTAGTATCATCTGAAAATAAACCGAAACGTTAACGACATTTGAATTTAATATTTTTTCGCTCCTGTCCAAATTCCGATTAATCCTTTTCAAATTCAACAAAGGTATTGTACAACATAAAAGATTAGGTTATAGTAGGTTAATTATTAATCTTTGTATACAAGTTTTTATTTGCATGTTTCAGCTGTATTGTACTAATTAATCTTGTATGTACGTATAAGTTTTCATTGGAGGTAAATATCTCCTTTATTTTGTACGCTGCAGCTTTATTTTATGAATTCATATCTTTTGTATAAATATTTTTGTACGCAATAAATCCCAGTTATACGGTAATGCCAAAATAGGTATAGGTATAAACGTTAAAATATTTTCTTCGGAAATTAATTTTGTTTATACTGAGGTTTATATTTGTGCAGTAATTTATACATATACCCCGGTCTACTTTTTTCCGAACATAGGAAATTCAATGTCAAAATTTTTATTTGGCGATATCTCTTTACCTATTAATTTTAGAAAAAAAATGTAATGAATAAAAATGTTCAGAATCAAAAAGTACAAGATTGTCTTTGAATTGTTTCTTATGTACGGCATTTATTTAGATTTTATTATTATTATTATTATTATTATTATTATTATTATTATTTTTATTATTATTATTATTATTATTATTATTATTATTATTACTATTATTATTATTATTATTATTATTTTATTTATTTTCTCGATAAAGATACAGTAGTTTAATACAATTTATATCTTTTCGGTCTGCCATGGCTTTTCTGGAGAAGAACTTCATCCTGATCCATTAAGCATTTAAAAACTTACGCACAATGCGGCAAGTTTGCAGTATAGCTGTTTTTTGGATTATTGCAAGAAGGTTTGGTTTCAGACTTAATAATTCCAGATTCCTTAAAAAATTGCTCGTTATTACTCCTGTTACAGATATAATTATAGGAACAACGTGAACACTATTGAGTTGCCATACATGTTTCAGTTCTATGGAAAGATTTTCATACTTAGTAATTTTTGTAATTTCAGTTTTTCGCAAATTATTTGTAAGTGGGCATCCAATATCCAATATAATTCCTGTTTTATTGCATTTGTTAATTATGATGATGTCAGGTCTATTGTAATCAACTGTTCTATCCGTTAACATAGGTCTATCCCAATACAATATAATAGTTTTTGATTCTAATACCGGTGCAGGCAAGTATTTGTAGAAAGGTGGAGGGTTATTTATTAATTTATGATTTAAAGCTAGCTGGCGATGAATAATTTTGGCAATTTCATTGTGTCTGCCGAGGTATGCAGTGTCAGCTAACTCTGAACATCCAGCAGTGATATGATCAATTGATTCGCCTGGTTTATTACAAATTCTACAAACGTCAACAGTGGCAGCTAATTTCATTACGTGTTTTTCATAGTTTCTTGTCCTCATTACTTGGTCCTGAATAGCCATGATGAATCCTTCAGTCTCAGGATGTAGATACCCGTCATGTAGCCAACGTAAAGATGATGGTTTGTCAATCTCTTGCTTATTTAGAGCGTTCGAATACCTTCCATGTAAAATTTTTTCCCTCCAAACTAAATGGGCTTCGACTCCAGTTACCACTTGGCGTCTTTCTTCACTTTGCACGGTACTTAAATTTAAAGGAGTGAATTTTAGGTCTGAAGTTACGATAAGTTTAATTTTTTGGTTATCATTAGTTTGGAAATATTCTCTCATTTGTTGTTCTTGAGATCTACAGAGATTAAAAATATTAAGTAATCCTCTACCACCCTCTTTTCTTGGGAGGTAAACTCTTTGTAAGGCACTATTGGGGTGATGCATTCTAAACTTTGTAAGAGTCGTTCTTGTTATTATTATTATTATTATTATTATTATTATTATTATTATTATTATTATTATTATTATTACTATTATTATTATTATTACTATTATTATTATTATTATTATTATTATTATTATTATTATTATTATTATTATTATTATTATTATTATTAGAATTTGTGATTTTTTTTTTTTCGTCTAGATAAAGACGGCGGTCTCACTAGTCAAGACGTGTCGTGTGTAATCGACTCGTATTGTGGCGTTTAAACGCTGGTGGTCCAGTCTCACTGATCGAGTTGCATACATCGTTTGGTGTTGAGTAAATCTAAATCAATTAATCTATATTAATAAATTACGTGCTCCACTTTTTCTCAATAACCATTTTCATGAAAACTGCTGTTTGTCAGTGTCAAATCAAATGAAATTTTAATATCATAAAAAATTAAGAGGTTATGTAAATTTACGCATGCGTCAAGGCATCGAGTGGAATCGAGCATCGAGCAAAATTCATACCAACTTGAAAATTAAACAAATCGACGGCACTCGATAGAAAACGATGGCCCAGTGCAACACATGCCATTAGAATACATGTGTTTGAAATACTCACGACAGCAAACGATTGATGGTACTCGGTCTGTAAGACCGCAGCCTGTCTTCTTATTATATAATAATATAATCAAAAGATATGTCAATTATGTCAGATAATTGCCTTCGCTTCAAACTCATAAGAAACAATTGATAAATAAAATAATAATCAATTGATGCACTTTTTTATTCAGAACATTTTTTTATTACAGATTTTTTTTATAAATTAAATAGGTGGGGATATCGCCAAATCGAAATTTTAACATTGAATTTCCTATGTTCGGAAAAAAGTAGACACCTGGTTAATATTCCGTTGTAATAATATGCTTGTTTATTTTACAACGTGTCAAAAACTGTATGTCTAACAGTGTGGATATAGTTTGCAAAAATTTTTTATGTGTCTACCACCAACCTATTTAACTTATGAAAACTAGTAAGTTTTTTAGCTAAAAAAATCCAAAATCATATGGTATGCCATTTAATAATGTAGGATTAGTTTAAATTGGAAAATAAATCCTGTCGTCTAATTGGGCAGAATGCGCCAAGTTCACAATAGTGAAAAAAAACTGTCAGTTATCATAACTGATATTTAACCATATTTTTCATTTTGATTTTGCAACCTAAAATTCTTTATTTATTGTACTTTTTAATTTCTTAGTAAGTATAATCAAATAATAGATAACGGAAAGTTTTACATTATTTATTTGCAGTAAATAGGTTACAAACCTCAAGTAATTTAATTTGATTGTGAACATAAATACTATGACCGCTAGTGCGGTTAAGAATGTTTGGTTTTATTTACCATAGCAACACTGTCAACTAAGCGGCGTTTATAATGCAAAATTAGAATTGAACATTAAGCAAATTATTAAAAACAAGTTGTTACTACCATCAGTAACAAGAGATGAT
Organism: Harpalus rubripes; assembly: GCA_963082715.1. Classification (NCBI taxonomy): domain Eukaryota; kingdom Metazoa; phylum Arthropoda; class Insecta; order Coleoptera; family Carabidae; genus Harpalus; species Harpalus rubripes. The sequence continues at coordinate 24,499,270 of OY720454.1, read as the reverse complement.
TTTTTAAGGGAATAGGATATGTGTAGAAACCTATTTTTTCTGAAATGTTAATAATTATAGTTACATATAGAATGTTGAAATAATTAAAAACACATTTCATTTGATTGCAATAGTGCGTAAAACTTTGTGCTTACCTCAGGCCGAAAGAATATTAATATTATTTTTCATTTGCTTCGATTTTACTTCTTTCTATATTAAATTTAGTTCTTCTATAGTAGTAGGTATATTAAATAATCATTTCTATGTTCTTTTGGATATATTTTATTGACGTCCAAAATTTTGGGATATAGTGGTATTAAAAATATTACAGTATGCATTATTAGAGGGGTAAGAGCATTGCAAAATTCAATTTGGGTTGTAATATGAAATGGAATAATATATTTTCACACTATACGAAATTTTCTTTACAAATTTATAGTTTGAAATATAAAAAGTTCTAATCATTGGCGTTTCCACCATTTTTTCACATTTTATTCCACTATTTTTGAACATTCATTTAAATACATATGTAGCCTTAAAAAGTAATATTAAAATCTCCTTTGGCACAGTGCACATAACACTGTTAATATATGGAGTTGTATATTCTATTTTTCCGTTTTTTATTTTGCGGAAATCGCCTTTGCAAAATCCAGTATCGTGGGAATAAGCCTCGGACGCGGCAGTAAGGTAATTTTCTAACAGTAAAAAGAAAACGAACATTAGGTACTTTTTCACCTACAAACACAGAGAAACAAATAAAAGTAACACAATCCACAACCTATTAAATTCTCCTTTGTGTAAATAATTTATTTTTAATATTACGAAAAGAATACATTCGGTATAAAATTATATTTTATTTGAAAATGGATTAGCTTGTCATTTCGAGGAAGGAATTATATCAAAAAATTTAACGAGAATTTTTTTTTAAGAATAAGCAACCGAAGTTAATTATTTCGGCCTGTTTATTAAATAATTTTTGTGGAATAATACGAGCTTAGGCTCATAATAGTTCGAACGGTTCACATTTTCAACAAACCTACGCAAATGGTGAGAAATTTCTACAAATATTTTCGATTAGTTGCTCGAAGAGAGAGACAGTATTTATTGCCTAGCCTCTTTACTCTTTTCAACGTAATGTCCAAAACGGATTTGACATTTTTTCTCTGTTTTGTTTTGCCGTAGTGTTTGATGTTTGTATGAGTGATCAATGATTTGACAGCTTATGATAACTTCTAAAAAAATAATAATCCCGAAACTCTAAATTATCCAGCACCATTTAAATACTTTCTCTCTCTCTCTCTCTCTCTCTCTCTCTCTGTGAGCTTGTTGTTTTTGTACAGACGTTACTTCAGAACTCACTAGATGACAACCATAAAATTGTAAAATCATAAGTCCCCATCTTCTAGGCATTGTATTCACAAGCCGTACATGTTCTTCTGTTAGAGTATTGTCCCAGATATCTCTTGCAGGTAGTGATGCACGCGAGGCGAGACGAGACGAGAAATATAAAATATCGATCTCTTCTCGTTTTCGGATCTGTAATCTCGATCTCGTTCTCGCACATTTTTTTGGGTCTCATCTCGTTCTCACACGAGAGTCTCGGTATAAAAATAAGCGCTTGCGCACTACGTATTTACGTAACTGCTTAACTACAAGAGACAAATTTGCAGTCGTATAACTATAATAAAGAGACGAAACACTAAATTCTGGTCACCAAATTATTTCAATATGAACATAATGTTTATTCATTTACGGTCACCAGAAAATGTGATAAGTTAGTAAATAATTTAATTTACCTCTAAAATATCAAATTTATCATCAAATTGTGATCTCCAAATTATTTCAATACGAACATCTGTTAACACATTCTGTCATTAGTAAAACGAGTTAAACATTAAAAAATTATTTTTTTGTAACTAAAAGTACCTACACTTTTTCATTAAATATATGCCACTATTTAAGTAAGAATAAGTTATAAAAAAACCGCTACACTGGTAACACGCCGGCAACCAATCACTCCGTTTCTCTCCCTGTTGGCTCACATCGACGCTTAATATAAGATTCTTTACTTTTCAGGGGCAACAAGAGTTTTATTAACCGTGGTTTTAACTGGGGTGAAGTAGGGGCTGAAATATTGAAGAAAAACTAGTTCTATTGGATGCAATACCAATTTTGTCTTTATTTTTGCATCTCCTCGCTCTGAGACCGATACTAATCGACTCTAGGTAGATTCAAAAAATATAGTGAATTCATATAATTTTCACATTTACGTGTTCTATACATGAATTAGCGTTGACTCCACTCCTTGTACGGTGCATTTTTCATTGAATTTATGAATCAAAGCTATAAAGTTACAAATACTTTTTATTGCGAGATTTTCGCGAGAATCTCGCGAGATTTCTCGCTTCTAGCAGTTGTTATATCAATCTCGCCTCGAATTTTAAATTGCAATCTCGCTCTCATTCTTGTCTCGCATAATGCAACGAGACGAGACTAGATGCGAGAGTACACTCGCCTCGTCGTGCAACACTACTTGCAAGGAGGTTGTACTGTGCGCACTGATTTTTATTATATTGTGTTAAGGGTACATGATTTATGTGTAGAAAATAAATCTGGACTAAAGATGATCCAGTTTTTGTAAGTTTCAAATCTATATTTAAACTAGTAATAGCAGTAGAATTTTGCAGAAATTTCTCAGCATTTGTGTAGGTTTTATGCTTGGGCTCGTTAATGCAATTGACACACCAAACAATATATAAAAAGATTTGATATTTTATGTAACCAGTTAATAACAGTCGGCTTTTCACGAAAAAAAGAAAACCTCGTTTACTGACGATCAATAAATTTTCAAGCATTGCTACATATTTAGAAAGAGAATAAATTAAATGCTATCTTAAATATACAAATGCTATTGGGACTAGGGTTTCACGGGCTTGGCTTGAAGCTTGAAAGCTTGGGTTGGCTTGGCTTGAAAAAGCTTGAAAAATCAAGCCAAGCCTGCCGTTCAAAAAAGCTTGACTTTTCAAGCCAAGCCAAGCTTCTGTTCCACCAAGCCCAAGCCAAACCAAGCCTAACATTTAAAAAAGCTTGAATTTTCAAGCCAAGCCAAGCCTTTGACTGTCAAGTAGCTTGGTTGAAAACAAGCTTTTTCAAGCTTTTCTTAAGAAATGTTGTCGAGGCCGACAAAACCGTAATTTTATGGTGATAACGTACTTTCTCACTGCTTCGGCACATTTTTGCGAACTTCTAAGAATTGGAGTTTCCAAAAGGACCAGCCTTCATTACCTGCCATTCCAGTATGCTTCAAAACTTTGTAAAAAGGACACTATACCCTTCATCATTCTTATTATGCAAAGACCACTTATTTTCTCAATCTGATCTAACTATCTGTTTCAACTATAGAGTGATGGGAAGATAGGTGCAGTTTAATCTTTTTGTTTGATTGGATAATATCGGAATATTATCCAATCAAAATAGATATAGATAGAATATAATCAATATTCATTTAAATTTTAACTAACTTGATTTTAAATACCAAGCATCAAGCTTCAACACAGTATTTATTACTCGTATGTATTGCAATGCTACAAATAGATATTTTGCTGCAGAATAAAAATTATAAGAAATAATAATATACTCTACACCGTAAGGTAAATTGAGTGACAGACTACATAAATCATGATAATTATTGCATTTTAAAGTTTCATTTTGTACAATGTTTTGTTATTCTGGTATTTCCGAATCATAGAGACGAGACAATTTGTGTTTGTGTATATGTATATATTTATATTCAAAGATTTTCAATGCTATTTTTAGCTCAACCCCTAATGTACCCCTAATAAACCGTGACAGGTATAATAGACAATAACAATGTACCGACAAAGAGAGCATTCTCTTTTAAATATTACCTTGATACAAGTTTTCATTGATCCAAAAATATGTGTTAATAAATAAGCAAATAAATATATAATCTCGGCTTATTACCTAGTTCTGGAGGTTTTTAATTTGCTTTTATTCACAAATTTCAGTAATAACGACATATTCGTATCGTTAAGCATATTAACTTTTGTATTATTTGAATTTGCACATGATTACTTTAATTATATTTATGTATTTAAGTTACATGATTCTGTACTCAAAAATCAGTAGAAATTTCATAAGAAGATGCGAGTAAGTATTTGTCACGAACAATCAAAATTTCGGGGAAATTTCCGTCTGTAGGGTTTTATGATTTCCAGATGTATTTCAAGTAGGTATAAAAGATCAGTCTCAGGTCATTTCCATCCCATTGTACATTCCAAAATGTTTATGTATTTATTTGAACACTCCCAGATAGCACAAAAATATACCATGAATATGCTATGAATATTTTCTAAGAATATTTGAATATTCCAGGAATTACCTATTTATGTTCTGGAATATATAGAGAATATTCCAGGAATATGCTGATGTCTCGAAAAAAAATATTCCCTGATGATCCGCACAATATCCTATGGAATATTTCATGTATATTCTGGGAAATAAACAAACATATTCCTCATTCCTTCATAATATATTCACTGGAATATTCTAGGATATTATATGGGAGATAATGAATAGTCTACACATTTATAGATATACATATATTCATTAAAAATAAAAATTACATTCGTGTTTCGTGCACTCATATAAAAAAGTGTATTTTTTTACTTTTCCATGGAATCCCAGAGGTAGACATCTAAGTTCAATGTTTTTGTGGCTAATAAATATACATACATATTGAAGTAGTAGTGTCACGATCTACACACGTATATTTATATCTAAAATTGAAAAATATGTTAATACGAATTTGTATATAATTACAGAGAGTATACTTCACCTTCTTGATTAATTTCTCAAGATTATGTCGCTAATTTTGATGGGCATTAAGTTTTTGCTCTCGGGTCGCTAGTCTAAAATAAGGATATAAAAATTAGTGCATTCAATTATTGCCAAAGGCTATAAATATAGTAAAATGGTAAAATTACTTACTTCAGTTTCTCTTGTTCATTTAATCCTATGCCATCTTGCAGACATAAACAGTTTTTTTTTCTATATTTGGACATGGTATAGAATACCTAATCAACAGATTATACAAACAGTTATGCAGTTTATACAGTATATATATAAACGCAATGTACTTACTTTTTTTTTATCCCAAATTATTACTGAGTAGTCAGAGTGTTAGTGTCTAAATTTGTGATTTGTGCTGAGTAATCAACAAACGCTGTGTCTCGGGCGGGCTACAGATGAGATATGAGATGCAGAAGCTACAGACTACAAACCATGGATGTTACCATAGCAACAACGAACGATACAAACAAATCGAACCAATTCAAATATGATGAAATAAACATTAAATAAATAGTAGAATAATTATTTATAGTAGTTACACAAATATTTTTAAAATTGCCGTGATAATAAATACTAAAATTTATGTTTGGGTATTGTTTACAAAAATCTAATCAGCAAATAATATAAATGCCAAATAGTGATGCAATTTATACAGCATATAATATGTAAATATAATGTACTTGCATGTTTCTTATCCCAAATTATTGAAACCCTTCTAATTTGAGCTGATTAATAAACAAAAGTTACTAACGTTTAGGAGTGAGTATGCATGTATTGTTACCTTAGCAACGACGAATGATACAAATAAACCATAACGTAGAAAAAATACAAATATGAGGAAATAAGCATGAAAGAAATATAGAATAATTATTTGTTGTAGGTACACTAATATTTATGAAATTACCGTGGAAATGAAAAATAAAATTTTTATAGTTGGGTATTGTTTAAAAACGCACGCAAATTATTGTAAATCTAACAGCTTTACTTGGTTTAGCACCACTATTTCAAACCAAAACTGAGGAACAAGTCAGCATAGTGATAGATAAAACACTATTAACGTAAATAATGTGAAATGTAACACAATAATTATATATAAATATTAAGCCTATCTCGCATTAAGAACGCAAAAATAGCTCCAAAATAAATACTCCCTCCAAAATTCATTTTAATATATTATGCGGAGAATATTCTCAATGATATATACTTGAAATATTCCCATATATTCTGGAATAATATAAGAATATCCTGATCATATTAAAATAAATAATCATAGAATATTCTAGCTTGAATATTACAGTAATATACCAATATATTCGTAATATTCTTAGGACATTCCTGAGATATTTGGAATATAGAAGACATATATAGGACTTTCTCAGAATATTCTGAGAAGATTTGTGCTATCTGGGCTGTTATTGCGTATTTGGTGTCTTGGGTTTTTTTTTTTTTTTTTGTTTATATAGGGTGCATATGAACTAGAGGTGGGCGCGTGAGTAACTTTTTGTTCACGATCACGCACGCTCACGGAACTAAAAATGTAATCACGACCAATCACGCACGACTTTTTATGTTTGATTCACGATCACTCACGCTCACGATTTTATTTTGGCACTCACGCCTGATCACGCCCGACGGGTCACGTTCGTGTCACGTAATTATTTCTATGTACATTTAGCTTGCTTAACACAGTCATAAGTTATCAAATTTATTAACAAATTGGTGATAAGTTAGGTAACAGATTGGTTTCATTGGAAACGAATGTTTATGTACAAATAGGTTGTTCTATTCCTTCACAAATATCATTATAAATTTGGTAACAAATTTGTTAACAAAATTATGATCGTGTCAAACGGGCTTGAAGATTTGTATATCTTTAGTGAAATCGGAGCAACTGTGTATACAATTTTGGGTACAACAATAACACTATTTTTATGCAAAAAAATACTGTTGACATATTTGGACATAATAATGATAAAAAGAATGTAGAAGTGAAAGATGGAAATTGACAATTTTTTAAATAAAAAATAGAAGAAAACTTGTACTCACGCCCGATTAAATTTCAATCACGCCTGATCACGCACGATAATTTTTTAGTGCCTCACGCTCACGTCCAATCACGACGCAAAATTTAAATTATACTCACGATCACGCGGGTCACGTCGTGACACATCGTGACCCGACAAAATCACGGCCCGCGCCCACCTCTAATATGAACTAAATAGTATGACAAACTTTAACAGTTGGGAGGACATTTCGAGTTTTTAGTTAAAATACAATACAATAAAGTCCAACTAATGCATATGCCTAATTGAATAAATGCAGTCAACGAAAATAATAAAAGAAACATGAAAATTGAAGGGTAAATATTTAATAAAAGATAATAAATTTATGCTGATTGTTTACTCTTAAGAATAAAATAAATGAATAAAATATACATTTCAATATTTTTATATTTTAATAATTACAAAGAAAAAACACTTGGTGTAAGTTTCTTAAATTTTATTTTATCGTTTTGTTTATCTTTACGCATAAGATGAAATTTTTCAATTGTACCACAATAAATTTATGTAAAACAAAACGTGATTTGTACATTATTACGATACCATGAAACATCGACATAACATCGATATATTGATACATCAATATTCCAATACATCGATATATCGGTATATCGATATATATATATATATATATATATATATATATATATATATATATATATATATATATATATATATATATATAATTAAGTTCACATCGAATATTTATATTAAAATCTTGATACCGAACAACTACTACTGGTTTTCAAGACCTATATACCTACTGTGCGCATGAGCATTTATAAAGCTTGAAAGCTTGAAAAAGCTTGAAATAGCTTGAAAAGGCTTGAAAAAGCTTGAAAATCAAGCCAAGCCTAAAATAATTAAAGCTTGAAGTTTTCAAGCCAAGCCAAGCTCTGTTTCCATCAAGCCCAAGCCAAGCCAAGCCTAACATTTAAAAAAGCTTGAAGTTTCAAGCCAAGCCAAGCTTTTTTATTTCAAGCCAAGTAGCTTGGCTTGGTGAAACCCTAATTGGGACCGTAGTTTTGTATATCTGTCATGGAACCTATTACTACTACGTGTCAGATTTGTTCACATTTTGAATGAATATTTTCTAATATATATACATACCAATTTTTATCACTTGACCTCCACGTCATAGTTTGATGTTCGTATGAATCAAATGGTATTGGTAGTGATGGAAACGTGATTACCTGCAAATCTCAAACAGTTTTGAGTATAAGGCAATTACGTAATACAATACGTCATAGACTAGCCTTGGTTACACTTATATAATACGAATGTATTGACCCTTTTATTTTCCAAAATAATATAACTATTATTAAATTATATATTATACCTTAATTGTGTAGTACCGAGTTGTGTACGTATTTATACACCTTTAGTTATTTATCATCATCAACTTGTTCTTTGATGTTTCAATTTCAGACCACGTTCATAATTACTTATATTCGGAGCGTAGTTTGTCGTTTGAAGTTCATGTGTTCATAATCCAAAATTCTTCAAAATTCAACCTAAATTTGTAAATTGTATTTGGGTTGCGAACGAGCATGTAAAAATGTAATATACAAATTTCGTATATCTATCATTCTTTAAATGCGTTATTAAGATACAATGTAGGAAACCATAAGACAAAGATAAATATACAATTACTCCTTATTTTGTGATTTTTAAATCAAGGACATACAGTGTGAACACTGAAAACCGTGACATGGACGTTTAACATGGGAAAGCGTTTTTTTTTTTTCAAATACCAAATACTGGAGTTTTTGATATGATTAGAAAGATTATTTAATTTGGCATCGAAGAGTATCTAAATACTCCTAAAAGTATAATGCTATTTGACAGTTATTACTTAAGATGTATTAAAAACAGTAATCATGGAAACGTAATCAGTAGCTGAGATGGTTAGATCGAGACACCGTAATAATAGTTGTATTCTTTTTGGACAAAATCTCAGCTCATCTCAGATCACTTCAGATAAACTTAGGAAATCGTTGTTCTTTCTGACACAACTGATTTGAGTTGTTCTGAGTAAACTCACTTCCCCCCTTTCCGATGCTACACTACCAGTTTACAAAACTCAAAATGATTTGAAACTCAGTTTGCATTTTAAGGTTATATAATTCAACAAACTTTATATTCACATATACAGATATACTTACAAGTAATATATTTTCAACATTATCCATTTTTCGTTTATAAACAGTATCATAGATCAAAAAAATATCAATAAATTTGCAAACTGTTACAGCAAATGCTATCGGTAAACAAGGAAATGATAAAATGGAATAAAACCTGTTCTTTTTGCAAAATCACAACTCACTTTAGCTCTACTCAGTTATGTACTGAGCTGAGATAATTGGTTCAAAAAGAATACAGCTAATGTTTCATGAATTCAAATCCCGCCCGGTTGAAGTTATTTTTTTATTATTTTATTTTGTAAAATGTATTATTAAATGAATTACAGAATTAAAACATAAATTGTTTAGTAAATCAAGTATTTTATTGAATTTTCTATTTATTTGTTACGTCACTATCACATTATTAAGCAAAAAACAAAAATTTATCCCTAAACACAGAGAGTCGATATCTCCAATACATCCGATACCAATAGAAGAGCACTTACTGACCGCAATACTTATTACGTTTTTTGCACGATCGACGCACAAAATTTAAAATAAAAATAAGATTTGAAAATTATTTTGACATATTAAAAATTTAATTGTCATCATTAAGGTAAGCTTTGCTCATTTTTTTTACCTTCCTTTAAGGAAGATATTGTCTTTGGTCAAATAATTCGGTGGTGAGTTTTTGATGAATAAGCACGTGTGTGTGTGTGTGCGTGTGTGTGTGTGAGTGTAACGATTTTTTCGGATCCAATAACTCAAATACTACCATTTAAAAAAATATATTTTTTTCGTATTCCTTTTCTTTACATCCATGTGAAGAGATGATTAGATTTTGATTATATTTGCAGCTAGCTATACTATAACCATGGTAACCGCTACTATTTTAAGAAAATGCTGACTGACATGTCAGTGTCACGTGCAATTGACATATGTGTGTTAGATTATTATATTTTACATGAAACCGTCTGAATGGAATTTGTACAAAATACATATAACTGACAGAAGGTGCTAGAAATATGGAATTTTGTGCCAAGAAACTTTCTGTATGGAATTTGTACAAAATATGTGGAACTGACGGAAGTTAATGTGCTGGCCACATCAGATTTTTTTACCTTCCGTCACTTTTCGGTAAGGAAGGTATTGTCTTTGGTCAAAAAATGAGTTTTTAATGAATAAGCACGTTTTAGGGTCCCTAGAATACGATTTTACTATTTTTACGATGACGTCTGTATGTATCCATTCCAAAAATTATAATTTTTGCGTATTCTTTTTACATCCACTTGAAGAGCTGATTAGAGTTTGGTTATAATGATCGACCAGAAGTACTTTAATTTGAAGATTTTAACGGTTTTTCTTGAAAAAACGTTGTTAAATATTATTTTTTCACATTTAACGTTATTATAAATAATAAAGAATATTTTATTCTCTATACAATTTGATTACATTTTATACTTCATATTCAATGAATATAGAGTTAAAAAATTATAAAGGAATTAAATTTCATAAAGCAGCCAGCTGTGCTATAACCACGGAAACATCCACTATATTAAGAAAATTCTGATTGACAAATATCAGTGTCAAGTGCAATTGACATAGTATGTGTGTGTTATAATTTTACTGAACATATATAATATCTTTTACAAGAAACTTTCTGCATAAAATTTGTACTAAATTCATAGAACTGTAATGTACTGGAAATGTGGTACCTTTTGCAAGAAACTCTCTGTGTGGAATTTGTAAAAAATACATAGAACCGACGGAAGATAATGTACTGGCCACATCAGATTTTTTTACTTACCGATTAGTAATTTATAAATCAAACCTATTACCTTGGAAATCCAATAGGTAAACATTAAAAAAGCCCGATCGTGCAAAAATTGTATTAAACCTATATACCTGCAAAATTGTATCATTCTTGAAAAGCAAAGAACATACATATATAATTTTTATTTTTTATTTTTTTAATTGACAATTGAGTTTTCGCATTGTTTCGTAAACTATTACAAGAAATGGTAAAATTGTCACAGGTTTGATATCGTTTCAAGATTCGTTGAATTTCGAAACGGATTTTGTATGTTATGTGTATGTACCTTTTGAAATAAGCAAAGGATTAATAGAAAATATTGATATGTAGTCACGTCAGATGACCCCATGCCCATTATCAATTAGAGTACCTCTATACAAGAGAGTATGGACATGAGTGGTTCCCGCTCTATTGTGATACGAAGGTCGAAAATCGTTTGTCAGTGGAGGACAAATGGCCGACGTCTTAAGTGACAGTTGTGTATAATGCGGTAGAATTGTATTTGAGTGTTCTGTTGCGATTTATTAATTGTTTGCTTTCGTGTTATATATTTTGAATTAACATTGGACTTCATACTAATAGGTCGATCCTGTTCACATCTGTAAGTCTTACAGATCTGTAAATCTGTAAAAACCTGACATAAACGCATCTATTTTTGGTGATTAATATAAAATTATTCATAAGGGTGGCAGCTTTCGTTGCGATTTTATTCATTATTTACAAATTTACAGATCTGTAAGATTTACAGATGTGAACAGAATCGACCCATAAGTGTGTCTAGTATCCAGAACGTATTTGGTGTTTATAAAGTACGTAGTTTTTGAGATTTAAACGCTCGAAAATGTTCGGCTAGTGTGTTTCAAATTATAACTTCATGTTTTTTGTTGTATAAATTCTGTAGAATATTTATTAAAATGGTTGGCTGTTTGTCATAACATGTTTTCCAAAAAATTCTCAACGAAGGAAGGACTGGCAAATAAAAATGAAACGAGTTAATTGGGCACCAAGTAACCGTGCAGTTCTTAGTTAAGAGTAAACCCTTTTTGTTTATAACAATATTTAGATAATAAGACAACACAGTTAGTGCTAGGTTTGTGCTGCTCAGATTCAAATTATAGAAGTTTGTGTTGTTTATTAACATCAACTATTAACAATTGAAATGGGGGAATCTGACACCAAGACTAAACTCCTTTTGTTGAAAACAATATTCGGATAAAAATAACATCTATAGTTAGAGGTAGGTTGGTGCTACTCAGATATAAATTATAAAAGTTTGTACTGTTTATTTACATGGATAATTAACAATTGAAGTGGCAAATCTGGCGTGACACTAAGAGAAAATCCATTTTTTTATAACAATATTTAGATAATAACATAATCCACAGTTTGTATTAGGTTTGTTCTGCTCAGATTCAAATTATGAAATTTTGTGCTGTTTATTTACGCTTGTATTAAAAATTGAAATGGAGAATATGGTGTAACTCTAAGACGAAACTCATTTTGTTTATAATAATATCTGAGTAACAATAATATCCATTGTCAATGCTAGGCATGTGTTGCTTAAATACAAATTATAAAAGTTTGTACCGTTTATACCTATTATTAACACTAAGCCGGTTTCACATATTTTTTAAAACTATTTTAATTAAAAGAAAGCTTATGCAACACTAATAAAAAAATAATAATTTGTTAATTTCTTAAATAATTAAATAAAAATATTGGCGCCAGAAATAAGTATGAAAAACAACCTTCTACTCTTGTGACGTCAAATTACAGACAGCCAATAGGAAAACAGTTTATCTATCACCGACGTTATTAATTTAAATTAAAGTAGGCGATAGTTGGTTATATGTTGCGGGCTTATTCTGTAACTCAATCGTTAATTTTTAACGACTGGTTAAAAATTTTATCCAATAGATATTGACAACTAAAAATCCATTTTTTGTTATATATCAACATACTTGATTGCTTAAAAATTATAACTAGTTCAAAATTAATTACTGAGTTACAGAATAGGCTCGTAAAGCTGTATAAACTTTGACGTCATATTCCGAACAAGTGACTTTTTCAAAATATTAAACCAATTTTAATAATTAATTGTAAGAAATGGATATTTGGTGATATTTTCAAATTTGAAGCTATTTATAGAACAATATTTTTGTAAAATTTTGTATTAGAAGCATATAATATTTTTTGCAACAATTCTATTGAATTGGAAAACCTGGCGGGATACTAACATCAATCTTATATTGTTTATATGAAAATCTGGGTAACAATACTACCCACAGATAGTGTTAGATTTTGCTGCCCAGGTATAAGTGATGAAAGTTTGCGTTGTTTAAATCTATATTAGGGTAATAGTAACGTCCATAGTTAGTGCTAGGTTTCTGCGCTTCAGATACAAATTATAAAAGTTTGTGCTGTTTATTTACATCAATTATTAATAATTGAAATGGGGAATCTGGCGTGATACCAAGAGTAAACTCCTTTTGTTTAAAGCAGTATTCGGTTAATAAAGACCATAGTTAGTACTAGGTTTGTGCTGTTCAGATACAAATTATAAATGTTTATGCTGTTTATTTACAATAATTATTAACAATTGAATTGCGGAATCTGGCGTGACACCAAGAGTACACTTCTTTTATTTACACAATATTCGGATAATAATAACGACCATAGTTAGTGCTAGGTTTGTGCTGCTCAGATAATATTTATAAAAGTTTGTGTTGGTTATTTACAACTATTATTAATAATAATTGAAATGGGGAGTCTGGGTGACACTAAGAGTAAACTCAATATATTGGGGTAATAATAACGTCCATAGTAAGTGGCAGGTTTGTGCTGCTCAGATACAAATTATAAAAGTTTGTTCTGTTTATTTACATCTATTATTAACCATTGAAATGGGAAATCTAGAGTGATACTAAGAGTAAACCCCTTTTGTTTAAAACAATATTCGAATAACAATAACGACCATAGTTAGTGCTAAGTTTGTGCTGCTCAGATAATAATTATAAAAGTTTGTGCTGCTTATTTACATCTATTATTAACAATAATTGAAATGCGGAAATCTGGCGTGATACTAGGAGTAAACTCATTTTGTTTAAAAATATATTTGGATAATAATAACGTCCATAGTTAGTGCCAGGTTTGTGCTGCTCAGATACAAATTATAAAAGTTTGTGCTGTTTATTTACATCAATTATTAACTATTGAATTGGGGAATTTGGCGTGCCACCAAGAGTAAACTCCTTTTATTAAAACAATATTCGGGTAATAGTAACGTTAATAGTTTGTTTGGTCAAAAATGGGGGCCTAAAACCAAAGATGCTGTACTGATTGTACACATCCGCTCTAATCCCCATTATCAAATACGGGTCCATAGTCTGGGGCGAAAGAACCAAACTGTGGACTTGCAAAAAAGAACTAAGTAAAATACAACGCGTGGCATGCATAGGCATAACAGGGGCTATGAAAACCACACCTACTATAGCCATGGAAGTAATTCTCAGTCTACCACCACTACATATTGTAATAGAAGCTGAGGCAAAACTTTGTCACTATATATTCAACGAACCAATTGGGAACCTACCCTGGTTCGACTCACACAATGGGACTGGAAATGAAATCCTGAAAATTGAATCAGATAGAAGGAAACCTTATTACCAATTCAATAAAAACTTTGAAGTTAAAATACCAGATATAGACGACTGGGACAACAAAAACATACATCTTAATGGACTCATATGGTTCACAGATGGCTCAAAAACTAAATTAGGAACAGGCGCAGGAACTCTGGACAAAGCAACAGGGATAGGCTCTAGCTTTCCACTGGGCCGATATACGACAGTATTCCAGGCAGAACTACTAGCCATGCTAATAAGCTATCAAGAGATTAGGCAGAGAGCCTATAAAAATAGGCAAATCTACATACTCACAGACAGTCAAGCAGCATTGAAGGCGTTGAGATCGCATATACTAAAATCAAAACTAGTTCTAGAATGCACTCACATTCTTGAGGAACTGGCAAAACACAACAAAGTTACTTTGATGTGGGTTCCAGGGCACAAGGATATAGAGGGAAATGAACAGGTTGATGAACTAGCCAAACAGGGAGCAAAAGCCAAACCTATTGGGCCAGACTCCTACTGCTACATTGCATATGAAGCAGTTAAAGGGCATATTGAGAAACGGACAACAGACGAGCATGAAAAACATTGGAGGGACATTCCTGGATTGACACCCTCTAAGTCTTTCATATAGAGACCTATATAAAAACACTCAACATCCCTATTTTATTTAAGTAGAGAAGGTATCAAAGCAACTATAGAGGTCATCACTGGCCACTGTAGATTGAATAAACATATGTACACGATGGGTCTAACCGAAGATCCCACGTGCAGGAAATGCGGAGAAGAAGATGAAACTCCGTTACATCTTATATGCGATTGCCAGGCTTCAATAAACAGGAGATATCAAACCTTTGGGACTCCGACTATTAATCCTGAAGAAGTACATACATTGGCATGGGGGGACTGTTTGGGCTTTATAAGACACAGTACTACCCCCTTGTAAACCTTGGGAATGCACAATAGGTCCTAGAGGCCGCAATGCGTCGGGCAGCACTTTTTAAATAAATATATACATCTGTTATTGTAATAAACATTCTGAATTTAGGGGAAAAAATATTGGAGATGCAATTTTGGTCTCCAATAATTTTTTCTCTAACATCATACCAACAGTCAAGATATACCAATAACTGATAAACTGAAGAGTGTCAGGTCACAATGTTTGCAGATGATACATCCATAACCATATCTAACGGCTCTAACACGAATATCCAGGCAATTTGTAATGGAAATCTAAAAATCCTTTGACAATGGTGTAGTGAAATATATCAAACACAGGGTTCATAAGATTTCGAACGCATCAAAATAAAATTAATCTAGATATAAATGTCTGCGATGATAATTATCATGTAAGGAGAGTGGCTCGCAGTAAGTTCTTAGGTATAATATTAAAGGAAAATTTAAATGGCAACTCACACCTAGAATCTATCATAATCAAACTAAATAAAAACTATCAAATAAAACAACTAAAATCTGTTTTTGATATCAATCACATTATTTGATTTTATAAAGCACACGGAATCTGTATCTGGGCCTGGATTTTGCAACTTTCAATGCTGTCTGATTTGAAATTCTGTCGGAATTGGATTTTCCCTACTACGAATTCTACTGCTCCAGACCAGTAGAATTTGAAATATGACAGAATTGAGATATCCCCAATTCTTTCTCCGGATAGACTTCAAATTATACTCGTCTGAAGCAGTAGAATTCGTAGTAAGGAAAATCCAATTCTGACGGAATTTGAAATCAGACAGAATTTAAAGTTAAATACGAGGCCCTGGGCATCAACCTCTACCTTGCGTACAGCATTTCTATTTCAAAAGAAAATTATTAGAATCATTGCAGGTATTCCGCATATTAGTTGCAGAAGCTTATTTAAATTATATAATGTTCGAACTGTCTTCGGTATTTTTATCATACAAATATCAATCTTTGTATACAAATATAAAAATAAATTTAATGTAGAAATCACATGTATAACACTAGGAACAAAGAATTATGTAATTACCATAAGAAAATGCAGATTACTATCAGCAAAAAATTCACCACAAATACTGGGTCCTCAGATCTTCAATCATCTGCCAAATAACATAAAAGTTTGTGAAAACTTTGTTTCCTTTAATAAAAATATTAAAGATTTTTGTATAAACCATGTATTTTATAATATTGACGCGTTCTTTGAACACTCATGGTGACAAACTTTGTAACATGCTATGTTGACGCCTTTTATACTGTAATAATTATAGTCTCTGAAAATAAATTATTATTATTAATATTATTATTTCAATAAACAGCACAAACTTTTATAATTTGTATCTGGGCAGCACAAACCCAGCACTAACTATGGACGTTATTTTTACCCGAATATGGTTTTAAACAAAAGGAGTTTAGTCTTAGTGTCACGCCAGATTCCCCAATTCATTTATAAATAGTAGATGTAAATAAACAGCACAAACTTTTATAATTTGTATCCGAGCAACACAAACCTAGCACTAACTGTGTGTTGTCTTATTATCCAAATATTGTTATAGACTAAAGAGGTTTACTCTTAGTGTCACGCCAGATTCCCCATTTCAATTGTTAATAATTGGCGCAAATAAACAGCACAAACTTGTATCTGAGTAGCATAATCCTAGCACTAACTATGGACCTTATAATTACTCGAATATTGTTTGTTTACTTTGCTTATTTCAATTATTTTAATAAATCTAAATAAACAGCACAAACTTTTATAATTTGTATCTGAGCAGCGCAAACCTTGCACTAACTATTCACGTTACTATTACCCGAATATTGTTTTAAGCAAAAGAAGTTTATTCTTGGTGTCACGCCAGATTCCCGACTTCAATGATTAATCATACATGTAAATAAACAACACAAACTTTTGTAATTTGTATCTGAGTAGCACAAACCTAGCACTAACTATTGACGTCACCATTACCCGAATAGTATTTTAAGCGAAAGGAGTTTACTCTTGGTGTCATGTCAGATTCCCCATTTCAATTGTTAATAATTGATGCAAATAAACAGCACAAACTTTAAGATTCTAGCACAAACTAGCACAAACGTAGCACTAACTTCTCATGAAGTTTTAGATTGATATTGGGTATAGGGCCATCTGACATGACGTACATAATATTGATTTCATTAAATTTTAAAATGTTTGTCAATTATTTAAAGCAAAAGGGCAGTTTCAATTTTAATTAAATATAAATACGTAGAGTACAAAACATTAATGGCCGTTTGCACCGGGTTTACTTAAATTTTAAAAACCCCTTATCAAAATAAGTGCATTGCACCAATTTATAAAGTCTCCTTAAATCACGCCAGCGCTCCTTATTTTAAGCTGCAGTGCGGGTGATAGTTAGAGGTACCCTTAAAATAAATATTGCATTTTCAGGCCTGTCCAGTACATTAATAATTATTTGTGCATGTAGAAATATTAATATTTTAATTTTCTACAGATGAAAGTGGATAATGATTTGGAATATACACTTTGAAAAATATTTATATTTGTATAATTTTATATTGATAACAAAAACAGATGTGCTGTTGTTAGTTTTTGTACAGATTTAGATTTACAGTTTTGACCATAATACGGCCATAATATTAATAGAGCTCGTTGGTTCTTTAGCACTCGATGATGTGATATTTTGAAATAATTTAAAATGTACAATATTTACTGTGTATAATACTCGTATATTGATATCACAAACCTTAATATTATCACCGTCGAATATATTTTCAAAACCTCATAGTTTTTATATTAAGGATATCCAACACAACACTTTCAATAGGAATTGATTTCCCTCCCCCGGTTTTTAATATATCCAATCACACACTCGCTACAGATTTTCTGACTTCTTTTTTATTTTATTATTTTTATAAAATTTTTAGTGACTGCTTAGTTCTTTTCGGTAAGTCCGCAAGTAGAATTAAAATTATTAGTTATTTTTTTCCACGCAACTTCATTATCTCTCCATGTGAATACATTTTACTTAAAAATACAGTGGATTTATTATTTACAAATGAAAAAAATAGTTTGATTTTACATACATAAATAATAATTGAATAAGGTTAAATCAATAGATATAATAATTATCTTTAGATTTTTGTATTACAAATATAGCAGGTTGTTACGTGCAGATTTCGTACACCGCGACAAAACGATGACGCAATCACTTACTTAACGCACCCTAGCTGGTTTGGTGTGCGGCCGCCAGCTTTTAGACAGTGGAGAAGGGAGGGGTAAATTTCAATGAACAACCCAAAAATGGGTTGACTGGGCGCCACGTAATTTTTAACGTGAAAATTACGAAAACAAATAAAACGTTACCTACCGTGATTTGTTGTTGCCTGAAAACGATAATGATAAGGCTCTCTGAAATAAAACTCAAAATTTCCAAGAAAAAAAACTATAAAAATACGTTTAATAAACGTCCAGGAAAAAGTTTGTATAAACTGTAAATTGTAAAAAAAAAAGTTATGCGATGCAGTATTATTCAACACATTTAAATTTGAATATAAAATAATACAAGTATAAATAGCCCGACACGAATACGCCCGTAACCCGACAGACATCTACAAACGTCTATTGTTGGCCAACCATACGACGCAGGGCAGTTCACAGCCAGTTGTGATCGGGCGACGGACAAGCCGCGACGGACAAAATAAGACAAAATAAAAGTAGTGTTGTGTTAGGCACAACAATCCCAAATAATAAGGAACTTTGGTATGTCGTCCAATAATGACGACTTAATACCCATATAATCAATGAATAAATATTTCTCTCTGAAGGAGAATACTAAGTATGATAATCCAACAAGAATATTTACAAAAATGGTCGTTTTCAGTAGACAACAATAAAAGTTCTTCATGTGAAATAAATAGCTATGTTAACTTATCTCTGGTGGCGACTGATAACAGGAACAGTGTGGGAGTAGACAGCAGTTGATCGTCGGACGTGCGGACAATGAAAACCGGCAAACGGCGCCCCACCAGCTGAAGATGTCCAGAAGCGACGACGTGGGAAGCAAAATAGGATCCTCCAAAGAGATCGACTCCTTCCAACAATGGTTCGTCCTCACACGAGCACGTGCTCTCGCGGGATACCACACAAGGACAGTGAGTCACAAAAATTCCGGCACTATATAATCCGCATGCAGCGAAACCCCTCCGGGTCAAAAGGTAGCATTCGGAAAATTTATTTGCTTCCACGTGTAAAATTAAAAGAACAGCACGCGGCAATCAACGTTTGTCTCACTTCAAGACTAACCCACGACTCTCTTTTTAAAATCTGGTTCCTTTTTTCTAAACTTTAAAATTCACAGCGGAAGAAGAAAGAAATGAAATATTTGTTTAAAATACAAAGAAGAAAGTTAAGAATCAAAGCCTCATTCACGATAGTAAACTTTCAATGTAAAACAATTATTATGGCAAATAAAAGAATGAAATTAATTCCAAATATAATATCAATAATAATACTACTCTAATATTATCATTATTAACTAAAGAAATTAAAAGAAAGTACATTGATATTATTTTATTAATGTTTTGGTTAAATGAAACTAGTGGCTAGTGTAAACCGTGCTTCAATTTGCGAACATCTGAAGGTGAATACGCGCGCTCAAGATGTCAAAATATTATAAACAACAAAACACATGACAATTTATTTATGAAATAAATCTACTAAACTATAGCAACAATTAGTTAAGAAGGTATGTTACGAAATGATCTACTACAATGTACTTTATACTATTCAACTTTGCAGCTAACTTTTAAACAATAATAACCTATACAAAGTTATCCAAATGATATCACAATTTATCAAAGTTATCGTGAAGAGCTTTGGAAATGATAGAATAGCATAAGTAAGAAGGTGAAACAGACGGAAATAAGAATTGAAGAAGGAAATGAATGAAATGGAACAACAACCGAAAAAGTAATGTAACAAATCCCCCCTTTACTTCCGTGAGATGAAATTCCCCAAATTTTATCTCAGCCCGACACGCTTCGTTAATGAAAGGAATGACAAAAATGAATAAATAAGAGGATGAAGATAAAAAAAATAGAGATAATTTGTATGCCCAAAAAAACAGTGTTCAGTCTGCCAGGTCTGGAGAGGCAATATCACCCTCTCGTACTTCCGGACCTGACTTCAAATCTTTGCAGTGCCATGTACCTGCATTCTTTCCATCAGCGTGCTCGAGTTCGTATACATTGGTGGATACTTTATTTTTAACTTTAAACGGCCCTATATATTTCGCTGCCAACTTACTTGCGAAATTCTCTGCTGCGTTTGACAGTTTAAAGTTCCTGCGCCACACCGTTTGACCAACGCAATATTCTACCGCTCTGCGCCTAAGATTATAGTGCGCTCTTGCCCGCCGTTGGGCAACATCCAAGCGCTTGCGTACTTCAGCGTAAATTTTCTGAAGTCGTTCCGGTTGTTGGTGGCTTATTTCACTTCGGTCAGACTCTATGTCGCCATTTTGCTGGATAGCGTCTATAGCATAATCTCCGCCATTTAAAATTTGTTCTCGCCCAAAATTAGCAAAGTACGGCGTGTATCCCGTACTCTCGTGCACAAGCGTCCTTACAGCGCAACTCACACTTGGCAAATACTTCTCCCATTGTTTCTGGTTATCCTTTACATAGGCAGCTAACATGGTCTTGATAACCCTGTTTACCCTTTCGGTTGGATTGTTTTGAGGATGGTAAAGAGCATTGTAAAGAATATTTACACCATATTGTGTACACAAGTTCTGGAATTCTCCACTGCGGAATTGTACACCATTGTCACAAATTAAATATTGTGGGACTCCAAACAAGAGGAACACTTCGTTCTCCATATGATGTGCTACAGCTTTAGCAGTGGCTGTACGAAGTGGAAAGGTAAGAACAAACTTACTGAAGTAGTCGCACACTACTAAAATAAACCTACTTCCTTTAGGACTCGTTGGCAAAGGACCCACAATGTCCGTACTCAAAAGTTGGAATGGTCTAAATACTCGAGGACGCGATCCCATCAGTCCAGGAGGGCATCTTTGCTCCACTTTGTGCTCAACGCACACAACGCACCTCCTGACATATTTGGCCACGTCACTCCTCATCTTCGGCCAATAGTAACGAAGTTTCAATTTATTGTATGTCTTGCTAACACCTGGGTGCCCTGACGTCGGTACCTCATGCGCAAGACGCAAAATATCTGCTCGTTGTCCTCGGGGAACCACTCGTTTCCAATTTTCCTCTACCTCACCATGTCCGACAATTTTAAGACGAACGTACTTGTACAACTCACCGTTATGTAGTCTCCAAGCTGAATACTTTCGAGGGCTTTCTATCACAGCCTCTTTCATTTTATTGTACCACGGGTCTGCAATCTCAATATTGGCGGTAGAAACTTCAAGACTGTCAAGGAAAGGAACAGATCTCGAGAGACAATCAGGTACGACGTGTTCTTTTCCCTTGCGATGAATAATCTCAAAATCGTGCTGTTGCAATTTTACAGCCCAACGGCACAGACGCCCAGATGGGTCCTTTAAATTGTTCAGCCATACCAGAGAATGGTGGTCTGTCACTACGGTGAAGCGGCTTCCCTCGAGGTATGGTCGCAGCTTATCCAGCGCCCACACGACCGCTAAACACTCTCTCTCCGTTGTAGAGTAGTTGCGCTCATTCTTATTGAGGGAGCGACTCAAAAAGCTTACTACACGCTCACCATCTTCTAACATTTGTGACAGTACTGCCCCTAACCCAAAACCGCTGGCGTCGGTTTGTACTGTGAAGGGTTTAGAAAAATCTGGACATGTAAGTATTGGAGCGGTGACTAAACACTCTTTCAGTCTCTGAAACGAATTCTGACAATCATCCGTCCATTCCCATCTATGATTTCTTTTGAGCAAATTCGTAAGTGGAGCGCTGAGAGACGCAAAATCCCTAACGAAACGTCGATACCAGGACGCCATCCCGAGAAAACTGCGTACTTCAGACACATTTCTCGGTACTGGGATATCCAAGATCGCCTTCACCTTCTCAGAGTCCACTCGCAGTCCCTGTTGATCGACTACATACCCAAGGTATCGCAGTTCCGGCCTACAGAACTGACACTTTTCACGACTAAGAGTCAAACCTGCAGCTGTTAGACGTTCAAAAATCTGTCGGATAATGTTGAGATGTTCTTCAAAACTCTCCGAGACAACAACTATATCATCCAGATATACAAACACGTATGGCTCAAGTTCAGGCCCTAGGACACGATCGATTAGTCTTTGCCAAGTTGCGGGGGCATTGGTAAGTCCAAACGGCATTCTCCTAAACTGGAAAAGTCCACGACCAGGGACTGTGAATGCTGTAAGTTCGCGACCGTCCTCACTCATCGGTATCTGCCAGTAAGCAGATTTTATGTCAAGGGAGCTCAAGAACCTTGCTCCTCTGAGCCTGTCTAAAATCCCAGATACAAATGGAATGGGGTAAGCATCCTTCTTAGTGACTTTATTCAATTTTCTGAAGTCCACGCAAAAACGGTACCCGCCATCCTTTTTTGGAACTAGCAGAATAGGTGAGCTCCAAGGGCTGCAAGATGGTTCCACTATGCCCTTCGCCAACATCTCGTCTAGCTCATTATTGATGTGTTTCAGTATAGCTGGGGATACAGGGTAGTAACGCTGTTTGATGGGATCAGACTCCGCAACTATCTTGTGTTCGACTAGTGTAGTGCACCCAATTCCATTACCCATGTTCGCCCATGCCTCCTCCAAAAATGCATCGAGCTCTGCCACCTGTGCCTCCGTCAGAGTGGATAACGTATCATTGGCGGTGGAGATAGTGTCGATAGCTGTAAAACTCCAAACATCATTGCGCAAGTCAGGTACTATGCCCATAGTACACCAGAAATCCATTCCTAAAATCACAGATGATGTCACACTAGGTACTATTAAAAATTTAATTAATTTAATTTTATCCAATAAAACAACAGGCAATGTTATGGATCCTAAACTGGAGCAGGTCTTCCCATCGGCTATCGTACAAACAGGAGCGTCTGTCGTGTCGACGGCCAAATTCAATTTAGACAGAACAGCCCAACAGTTTCCTCCGATAATCGATCTCGTTGCTCCGGAATCGAGCAAACCTAAAAATTTATACCCAAAAATCGAGATTCTTAAATACGGTCGCTGATCTCCACCAACATGGGATATGATGAAGTTTACAACAGCCACGTTCTTCTCATATTCTATCCGCTTCGCCGTTAAATCCATCGCAGATGACGCCACACGGCCACCTAGCGCCTCTGCGGTTCTTTTCCCGAACAGTGCGAACAATCTTTCTTGAAGACTTCAGGTTTTCCGCATCCAAAACATTGTTTCGTCTTGCTACAGTCCCGTGCCCTATGACCAACAGTGCGACAGTTCCAACAAGTGAGCGTACTTTTTCCCGCAGAAGGTTTTGGTACTTCCGGTGCACTTGTGACTTCCGCTGCATTTAGGTGAGTAGTTTTAGTACGACCTTGGTAAGCCAAGTCAGGCTCTAAGAGATTTCGTCTGTTAGCGGGAGGGGGTTGAAATTTTTCAGCCATAAGCTTGTTTGCCTCCAGCTTCTTACATACTTCCAACAAGCGCTCTACCGTGGAAATATCCTCGAGAGCTATTCCCTGAATTAAGTAAGGCAGAATATTTCTGCGAAGTACTTGCAATTTTATTTCGTCACTTGGTGGTGTAGGGAGCCTACTAAATAAATTTACCATACAGGCTACATATATTCCGACTGTCTCGTCCACACCCTGCGTTCGCCGGCGAATTTCATCCCACAGTTCAACCTCATAGTCGAACGGCTCGAATTCCTCTTTCACCAGTTTAACAAAATCGCCCCATTTTGTGATTTTGTGACGTATTGAGCGGTACCAGATGAGTGCGCGCCCTTTTAGTAACTCGTTAATGGAATCGCATAATTCAGTTTCTTTAACATTACGAGATATGCGCAGGTCTTGGATTCTTTCCAGGAATGCATTTACACTGAGATCATTCTCACCCGTAAATGTGATGTCCCATCGGGCAACTGGTATCTGCTTCCTTGCAACTGCCTGTAAATCTGAAGATGACTCCTCCTTAGCATCTCTTTGTTTTATTTTCTCCTCCGCGGATTCTGCTTTATTTAACAACGTTGTCTCCTCCTGAGTCACTCGTTGTTGTAGCTGTTCAATAGCTGCTTGATGATCAGCGTCCGCATCCTCACTATCCTCAATCCGTGCTAACCTGGATATCAAGTGCTGTACTAAGCTACTTAATTTCAGATATTCCACCCTGGACGATGTACCCGAAAATGATTCCACTCGGCCTTGCAGCACGACGATTTTTTTGGTGCATAGATCGATTTCTGACGCGACATCCAAAGGAATGACCGGCTTATTTGGCAAGTCTTCGACGCCCTCTTCAGCCATCAACAGTCGTAACTCCTGCCGCATAGTTATTACTGACAAACGTTTGGCATGCTTTAGACCCCGAACCCGAAGTTCATATTCCAGCTCATCTCGCAATAAGCGTGCCGGATCCATGTTGCATACAAATATAAATAAATAATAAAGAGAAGTATAGAAAAGTACAGAAAAAGAATGAAATGACCGAATACTAAATAATACCCGTAAACATTACTGACCCAAAAAAAAATTTGCGAAAATAAAGTCTTCGCGAGACACACTTTTACGATCTCTGATCCTTTTACCGTTTATGGACCTCGTGCCGTTTATGGCCCTCTTACCGTTTATGGCCCTCTTAGCGTTTATGGCCCTCTTAGCGTTTATCGCCCTCTTGCCGTTTATGGCCCCACGTTGGGCGCCACTTTTGTTACGTGCAGATTTCGTACACCGCGACAAAACGATGACGCAATCACTTACTTAACGCACCCTAGCTGGTTTGGTGTGCGGCCGCCAGCTTTTAGACAGTGGAGAAGGGAGGGGTAAATTTCAATGAACAACCCAAAAATGGGTTGACTGGGCGCCACGTAATTTTTAACGTGAAAATTACGAAAACAAATAAAACGTTACCTACCGTGATTTGTTGTTGCCTGAAAACGATAATGATAAGGCTCTCTGAAATAAAACTCAAAATTTCCAAGAAAAAAAACTATAAAAATACGTTTAATAAACGTCCAGGAAAAAGTTTGTATAAACTGTAAATTGTAAAAAAAAAAAGTTATGCGATGCAGTATTATTCAACACATTTAAATTTGAATATAAAATAATACAAGTATAAATAGCCCGACACGAATACGCCCGTAACCCGACAGACATCTACAAACGTCTATTGTTGGCCAACCATACGACGCAGGGCAGTTCACAGCCAGTTGTGATCGGGCGACGGACAAGCCGCGACGGACAAAATAAGACAAAATAAAAGTAGTGTTGTGTTAGGCACAACAATCCCAAATAATAAGGAACTTTGGTATGTCGTCCAATAATGACGACTTAATACCCATATAATCAATGAATAAATATTTCTCTCTGAAGGAGAATACTAAGTATGATAATCCAACAAGAATATTTACAAAAATGGTCGTTTTCAGTAGACAACAATAAAAGTTCTTCATGTGAAATAAATAGCTATGTTAACTTATCTCTGGTGGCGACTGATAACAGGAACAGTGTGGGAGTAGACAGCAGTTGATCGTCGGACGTGCGGACAATGAAAACCGGCAAACGGCGCCCCACCAGCTGAAGATGTCCAGAAGCGACGACGTGGGAAGCAAAATAGGATCCTCCAAAGAGATCGACTCCTTCCAACAATGGTTCGTCCTCACACGAGCACGTGCTCTCGCGGGATACCACACAAGGACAGTGAGTCACAAAAATTCCGGCACTATATAATCCGCATGCAGCGAAACCCCTCCGGGTCAAAAGGTAGCACTCGGAAAATTTATTTGCTTCCACGTGTAAAATTAAAAGAACAGCACGCGGCAATCAACGTTTGTCTCACTTCAAGACTAACCCACGACTCTCTTTTTAAAATCTGGTTCCTTTTTTCCAAACTTTAAAATTCACAGCGGAAGAAGAAAGAAATGAAATATTTGTTTAAAATAC
Organism: Harpalus rubripes; assembly: GCA_963082715.1. Classification (NCBI taxonomy): domain Eukaryota; kingdom Metazoa; phylum Arthropoda; class Insecta; order Coleoptera; family Carabidae; genus Harpalus; species Harpalus rubripes. Next base: position 24,472,724 of record OY720454.1, on the reverse strand, counting down.
AAAGAAGAAAGTTAAGAATCAAAGCCTCATTCACGATAGTAAACTTTCAATGTAAAACAATTATTATGGCAAATAAAAGAATGAAATTAATTCCAAATATAATATCAATAATAATACTACTCTAATATTATCATTATTAACTAAAGAAATTAAAAGAAAGTACATTGATATTATTTTATTAATGTTTTGGTTAAATGAAACTAGTGGCTAGTGTAAACCGTGCTTCAATTTGCGAACATCTGAAGGTGAATACGCGCGCTCAAGATGTCAAAATATTATAAACAACAAAACACATGACAATTTATTTATGAAATAAATCTACTAAACTATAGCAACAATTAGTTAAGAAGGTATGTTACGAAATGATCTACTACAATGTACTTTATACTATTCAACTTTGCAGCTAACTTTTAAACAATAATAACCTATATAAAGTTATCCAAATGATATCACAATTTATCAAAGTTATCGTGAAGAGCTTTGGAAATGATAGAATAGCATAAGTAAGAAGGTGAAACAGACGGAAATAAGAATTGAAGAAGGAAATGAATGAAATGGAACAACAACCGAAAAAGTAATGTAACAAGGTGTAATTTTAAAAGAATTAGAAAATAATTTTACTTACCATAAATATATGTTTAATTACTTATTCATATTTTTATTATCTGTAGCAGCGTATAAAACTAATTATTTGCGTTTTCAGCTCCCACACTCTCACATTTGACATAATAATTACTAGAGCAATATAATACGAAAATGAAAAGTTACTAAAATTTCTTCTTATACTTCTTCCAAGCTACCCTTATGTAAGCGACAACTATATTCCATTCGTGAAAACCATTTAAGATTAAGGGCAACTTACAAACTAAGGGAACAAATAAGTGATACCGGTGCAAACGGGCATAAATGGATTGTATTTAATCATACTTATAGCGTTTTCAGCTTACACAGTGCAAGTGCGCACTGAGTGCAACATATCACGTGACCACACTGAACGAGTTCAGCCCTCATCCGTTGTCAGTGCAGTTTAAGCTGAAAACGATTTTATTTAGCCGTCATATTTGCACTGACACTATTGCACTTGCGTAGGGAGTCAGTGTACAAAAGTCGCACTGAGCCAGTGCACGGTGCAACTTTTTCTTAAGCTGAAAACGCATCAACTGATTAAATTTCGCACTCAATGACAAGCTGAAAACACTCAGTGCAAAAAAGTGCGCACCAGTGCGCACTCAACTTGTAAGCTGAAAACGCTATTAAAATTGTCAGAAAAATACTCAAAAATGATTTTGGTGATCATTTAAATTATTTCCAAAATAAATTACGGCAATAGTGAATAGTGTTGTAATAGAACTAACTGTAACAATTTTATTCATTTTGTACAGTTAATAAATGACCATATGACATGAAAGTAAACAAATAAGAGTACATTAAGAAGCATAAAAAATATATAGAATAATTATTTGGGATCCAACCTAAATGTTTAAATCGTAGAAATGGGCTTTAGGATCCAGGAGAAATTTAATTAAACGAGAAAGAATTGTGAAAAATTCATGGACCTCGCTGGGATTCGACCCCAAAGCCTTCCAATTGCTAGTCCGATGCTCTACTAATTGAGCCACGAGTTTATGATTCTTTCACAACTCTTTTTACAAATCGTTAACGAGTACACTTTCACAATTTGTGAGATAAATACTCAACGCTAACATTGCGCAGTATACATTATATTATTGTGAACTTTAAGCCGTCACACACACGTAGACTAATTATTTAGGTGGTTCAATTGGTAGAGCGTCCGACTAGCGTTGGAAGGCTTTTTTGGGTTTGAATCCCAGCGAGGTCCATGAATTTTTCACAATTCTTTCTTCGTTTAATTAAATTTCTCCTGGATCCTAAAGCCCATTTCTACGATTTAAGTATAAAAAATGTTACGAATGATCAAATATCAAAACAGGAGAACAGCGAACTGCGACTTTAATTTTTACTGTTAAACCTATGAACTAGCCCTCATCTTACCGGCATTGGCGTATAACGTAAAGCAATCAGTTTTGCCAACATATACATATAAATACCTACCTAATAACTAAATCTAATGAACACCTATATCACGTAATCAGGAAGAAAAATTGATTAAAACAAAAAATACATAATTGCAATAAAGAAAATTTAATTTTTTTAAATTAAAATATTCCAAAAGCTACTGCGTTTATCAAGTTTTATCATGAGTGCCTTTTTGTGTTTTTTTATTGGTAAGAATGAAAAAATGTTAATAGGTAAAAAAATAACGATGAAAAAACTTCAAGGCCATATTCCATAAGAGAAGTCTCTTGTTGAGATACAGAAACAAAAGAAAGTATAAATATGGATCTGCATAAATAGTATCGTCATATTAAATTTCAAAAATTTTAGTACAACTTGTACCAGAGTTATTAACAAAAATGCGGAGGTGCACCTTCAAAAGGCTGTAACTGTTAACGAAACATTTCCGAACATATTTTCATAACCTAAGTTTTTTTACTCAAAATGACCCAATATACGGTTTAATTTTGGTACAGCACACCCGTTATGAATCAGCCTGTATAAAATGAGGCAATAAGCTAGTTGATAAAAATATCATCATATTATAAATACCTATTCTTGGTGTTTTTGTTATATATTTTCTGTAACAAATTTTTGGATAAATTCTCCTTAATTGTAATTAGTTCATTGGTTTGGAACAATAATGGCTAGTTGTGGAAGAAATTACAAAACTCATAAAAACGGAAAAAGATGAAAAGAGTTTATAAAGTTAGAATGGGGGGTAGAAAAAATTAATTACATAAAGTTTATTAAGTTCTGAATTTAACAAAGGAATGGTTTTATAAGGAAATCTCCAGTGAAGTTGTTTTATTCCTCCGAAGGGCACTTACCGCGAATGCGGAATTAAATGAACTTCAGGATATAATTACCCAGATGAGGAAGAGATATTTCATTTTTAATTCAGGGACATCTTTTACCACTAAGTACCTATAGGTAGATTCCAATCTTCGAGTGATAATCCCAAAGACAATTTATGCTAAATAAAGAGAAAATTGATAATATTGTCATTGATTCATATTTATATGTGTCATGCATATTTTTAGAATAAAAATACTATTATTACACTTGTGTTATTATATACGAAGATTTCCCTGTCTCAAAGTAAATTACAATGTTCATTTGCAAAACAAGAATATTTTTTACTGTACCTTGCGCTCTTGTCAACTACCCTTCTTCTTCGTCTTCCTGTGCAGTGTCGGCAACCTTTATATGCTGTCACTAGTTGGCAACGCTAACAATTCCATGAATTTTTCTTTGATGTCTGATTTATCCCCTTACATACAAGAATTTTTAGAATGACTCGAATGGAACAGATTGACGGCGTTCGGTGAAACCTTTTTAAATAACATAATTTTAATATTTGTCTTGTAAGGTTTGTAATTATTACTTCTAAAATTATTTTGAATTGCAACGTCAATTATTACGGTTATGAAGATAATCATATCAGGCAAAGTCGAATTTAGGAGTTTGATAATAAGACTATAATATTTGATTATAATTTACGATTTGTATTATAAAATTTTATCTGCTGGGGTTTGTTGAGTTTATGTTTTAATAAACTTACTCTACACAAAATATATCAACTATACATTGAAAAATAAAAATATATTGTTGTTGTCATAGAAACATAGTTTTTTGAAAAGTTATGAAATATATATATATATATATATATATATATATATATATATATATATATATATATATATATATATATATATATATATATGTATATATTTATATATATATATATATATATATATATATATATATATATATGTGTGTGTGTGTGTGTGTGTGTGTGAATTTTCTGTCGTATTGTGTTTGCATACTGAGTTCTTTTAATTTAATCAATTTCTTTTAGTAATTCCATACTGCTTCAACAGTGTTAATCAATGAAAAAATATAATACATTATTTGGTGATGTACGCAAAAAATTTAAATCTATAATTCTTGTTTGTAAACAAGTACCCTGTTTTCGTTACCGTAACTCATTGCAGTCCTATAATGAATGTTATTAGCTTACTCAAAGTGAGGTTTAAAATGTTGTTGTTATGACACAGTAGTAATTAATAGTATAATACATATATATGAAGAGAGAGAAATGCAGAATTTTTCTTGATTTGGTGCAAAAAGAACTTCTCGAGGAGTATAAGTCACCCAGTGAAAAATAACATTGTCTCCTGAAGGTGTAGGGTTAGCGATGTAAAATACCGGGGTATATATTATATTTAATATTTGAGGTAAATACCCGGGTATTTATGGTCACAACATGTTAAACCATAATTTCTGTATCAATTAATCAAAATAATCATTTAAAATATGAAAATATGTCGTATTCACAAAATTTAATGTTAGGGTGATACAAAATGTAACATTTATTGTGATACTAATATTTTTTGCAGAAAATGAGCTTAACACAAATTAATATGCATACATATTTAAAACATAAATATGAATCACTTATGCCCAGTTTCATGAAAGTTGATTAAAATCTTAATCAAATATATTTTATTTCATGAGAGATGATAAGCTTAATCGAAGTGCCCATTTTACCCAATTTTACTTCAATTTCAAGTAGATACACTTAAGTAAAAAAAAATAATACAATACATTAAATCCAATAAATTATTAGAACAAAAAATTTAAAATATAGTAATATCGGAATATACCCGTTTTGGGTATTTACCGGTACGCTGGGTAAATGTCCATTTTTTATTTACCTACCTACGGGTATTTATCCATTGCCCATCACTGTGTAGGGTGTAGGTATATGCTTCACACTGGCTGCGTACGGTTTTACGCTCTGAGCAGTCTGAGCCTGAGCGCTTGTTCTCAAACCATGGAGCATGTTAAGCAGTCTTGTAGAACATGTGTATTTAACCGCACATTTAAAAATTATGTCACCGGCTATTTTATGAATGAATGTTGTCATTTTCGTATAACATCAATCAAAAAAATTGAATTGTATAAATTAGTCATTTTAGGAAACATTTTTCTATATAATTTTCAGCTTTAGGTTGTCCACAATTATTTCCATATTCTTAATCACTATCAACAAAAAAAAAAAAAAAAAAAAAAAACTTTCATAACCCGCGCGTAGTACACATATTAACAGTTCTTTATTAATTTCTATTTTTATTTTAGCGCAAATGAATAATTGTCAAAATGGCAAAAACAAGCTCTATCCGTTCTGTTAATCCAGCTATATAGATCGGAAATCGTAGGTGTCCGAAAAATTTGCTCAGAAATAGTTTTGATTTTTGAACACTTGAAGATTCCGAAACTAGATTTTATTACTTCAACGAATATTAATGAGACTTTAACAATACTAGTAATGGTTAGGTTAGGTTATGTTACCAGTTACGGTTTGTTTAGATAAATCCACAACGCGTTGTGGCTGTTTTCCGGGTTTAGGCATTTTCAGGAGTTTAAAAATAGTTCTGAGCAAATTTTTCGGATAATGGTCGAATTTTAAGTTGTCGTGGGGAGAATACCACATTCACGAGATATGAAACAGAATGGAAAAAAATAACCGATTTAAGCTATTGAAAAATAAAGTGAAATATCTGAAATGTGATTTTTCGGATTTTAATTGAAGTATATTTAATATGTAAATGAAAATGTTCATATGATTTCATACTTCGCGGTCAGTTAGTCAACGTAGATTGAACTTTTGCTAATGGTAAAAGTTCTGGGAAGCTTTGTATTTTATTTGCAGTGTAAATTCGCCTGTGCAGTCCACTAACCACTGATGTGAAAATAAAAACTCCGCTTTGAAGTTACGGTAAAATATGGTATGTAGGTAAATTTTCAGTAAAAACTGTTTAGTTACGGTAATATTGTTGCTATAAATTATTGGTTTTATTATGTCAACATTTCTCTTCTTTTGAAGGAAACCGGATAAAATATTCAGGTTATGAAGACATTAGTATAGTATGTCTGTGGCTTAAAGCAAAATAACCAATGTCAACATTTCATATTTTTGGGACAGTGTAATTTCAAAACAACAAGAAACAGTGTCACCAAGAGTATCTTTCTGCACTATTAATGTTGATTATAAATGTCGCTAAATCTTTGAAACAAAATTTCGGTAAGCACAAACTAATGCACACACACACGCATATATATATATATATATATATATATATATATATATATATATATATATATATATATATATATATATATATATATATATATATAGATATATAGACCGTGTGTCTGCCGTAAAGGTGTACATAGTAGATTAACATGGGAAATCAGTTTTTTGTAATTTAATAAAATATAAACATTATTTCAATTATAAATTATACTTTGTAAAATCTGAATCACACTGATTACAATAAATATTTTTGGATTTGTTTAATTGTACCAATTAAATGGCCTGCAAGATCTCCTGCCCCTTAGATTTTTTCTTTGGGGTCATTTAAAATCAAAAGTTTACGGCCATTATGAATTGACCACTTTCGAAGATCTTAAAGCAGCAATGAGGAATGACTGCAGCCTTATTTCAAATCGACAGCTGAGCAAAGTGTAACAACAATGTTATGATCGTCTCGGATTTTGCTTAGTAGAAAATGGCGGTCATTTTGAATATTTGTTGCATTTTTTTAATTCTTGCTGTTGCATTTAGTGCGATTTATATTTTATAAAATAAATAAATACATTGTGTTGGATATGACGTATCCATTTTATTAAATATTAATAAAAGATTAAAAACATATTAATAAAAATTATTTTGAAAAGTAAAAATTTAAAATTAAGTTTTGCTGTCGGCTGGTTTCAAACCCGTCTCTCCGAATTTTGTTTATTACCAAGCGCACTCGCTCCCACCATCCTATCAGAACCGTTGCTTGCTAACTATTTTTTTCGGTATATAAGAAGAATCCTGGAAATTCCACAATTTTTCTTAATTTTTTTCTAATATTACACATGCAAATTAACTGATCTGAAAAATAATCCACAAACTTAGTATCCCCGGATAAGCATACAAAATTTCAATGCAGTGGGGATATATTATTTACAATTAACTGATTTTCCATGTTAATCCCCCATATGTCTGTTGGCCTAAGACACCCGGTATATATATATATATATATATATATATATATATATATATATATATATATATATATATACCGGGTGCCGCTCGAAATCCGTTACATAGGCATTTAACATGGGAAAACCGTTTTTCCTAGTGCATTGCTCCCCAAATTATTTTAGAAAAAAAAAATCTTCAAATAAAAGTTGTAGAACATAAAATTTTGCATTTGAATCAATAAGCAAAATTAATTTTGCATGCTTTGTAAGAGCAGAAATTAGGTATAAAAATGTCGAAAATCTACTCCAAAGTAGTGATAGCCATGGAATTAACAAAAAGCTTAACAAACAAACGTGTGTTTATCTGTCATAAAATTTAATTTACATTTTATTATTTAATAAAATTATCACAACGGAAAATTCTTAAGCAGAATAATAATTTAATTGTTCTATACTGTTCAAATACTCATTTTTCTTGGCAAAATCACAATATTTGACATTTAAATAATCAGATGTGTTTGTCTTTTTTTTGTTTTATTTCCATGGCTAGCACTATTAAATTGAAATTTTCAGAATTTTCATATTCAATTCCTGGAGTTCTAAACATACGAAAAGAATTTTGTTTACTGATTTACCTGCAGAATTCTATCTTCTAAAACTTTTATTTGAAGATTTTTTTTCTAAAATAATTTGGGGAGCAACGTGCTAGGAAAAGCGGTTTTCCCATGTTAAATGCCTATGTAACAGATTTCGAGCGCCACCCGGTATACCGTGTGTCCCAAGCAAACCTTGACATAGGCGTTTAACACGGAAAAACTGATTTTTGTGAATAAAAAGTGTCCGGCATAAAATTAAGCCATGATATTTAACATGATAATAGTACATTGCCTTGCGTACCTTATTTAATATTAATTACAGTATTATCGTTTCGTAAATTAGAGAAAATTATAAATATCTGTCAATAAATATTTGTTTCAATATTTTATTACGTAATATCAAAATAATTACAATTGTTTTTAAACAATGACATAAATTGATTGATTACAATAACCAAAACATTGATATAATAAAAATGCATTATATTTTCTTTTAATCTTAATAAAACATGATTGAGATAAAATGAATATGTGTATGTTTTGTGATTTACTGTAAAAGTAGGTGTTATAGTTTAAATTCTTATGCTTTTGTGTCATACTGATAATTACTACTTCCATTGAGATTAGTATTATACTAGCCTAAGCTCGGCTTCGCCGAGTTTACCCTAGGGCTCCGCCGATAGTGTTTTATAATAGTTTATACGTACATCCAATCTGTCTACGCACAATTTAAAACCAAAGTGGTAACGCCAACAGTCTTGTCAGATACCCAAGTTCCCCCTTCTATCAAACGAATTAACTTTATGCATAAAACAAAAGCCAATCAACCTGTCATAAATTTCCACACTTGTGTTTAAAAGTTCGTAACCAGACCTCTCATTTCATACCAAACACGACATATTTCTAGCACCTTTATACAAAAACAAAAGCCGACCGAGATGTCTATTTGTTGACAGTTCTATGTTACAGCCCTGCAGAAACAAATTCACATGATCCTAATCACTACATGGTTCTGACAACTTTATGTAAAAAACAAAAGCCGGTCAAGTTGATGTCAAAATTTTGAAAGTTCTATAGTTTAGCCATGCAGAAAACTTTTCATTTAATACCAAACAGGATATACAGCTTTTTCATATAAGAGTGCAAGGCTTTGGAGTATGAATTCTGATACCAAAAGGGAGAAAAATCCCAATAAACATTGATGCTATGACGCTTTCTAACAGAGATAGGTACCCAGGATTTTATTAAAAAAAAAAAAAAAAAAAAAAAAAAACAGGAAACAGGTTATTTTTATTTATTTTTGTAATGGGTCATAAATAATTATTTATAAAATGAATCCCAGAGCAAGTGTTTAAAATGAAAGGCATTACATTCAATAAATAAATCAGTATTATTTAAAAATACTACGGTAAATTATTAAAATATTACATTTTCATTAAATACAGAAGGCTTGGCAATACTTTTTTGTATTAGAAATATTATCAAAATATTAAATAACAGGTGTAATAATTAAATAATTATCGGATTGAAATAAGTGGAATTTTTAATTAATTAAATCTCATTTAAATTTTAAATGAATTAAACAAATGCCATCAGCCAACTATTTTCTGCTATTTCAGTATTATGCTTCATTTAAGATAAATCCGCGGTATCTCTGTTATGAAGCGTTCTAGCACCAATGTTTATTGGGATTTTTTTCATGTTGGTGTCTAGAATTCATACTCCGAAGCCTTACATAGTTACATGAAACACCCTGTATTTCTGACAAATTTCTACGAAAAACAAGAAATGTTTTCTCATAGACTGTCATAGAGAATTGTCAAAAATACGACAGCTCGATCGGCTATTCTTTTTTGCATAAAATTGTCAACAATATTTCGGAAGTGTAGTATCTATAGCTGAATGCACGATGTATAATGTATTACAAAGAATGGCTAAATAACCGGGTTAGTTCATACAGTATACCGCTAGATGTCAGGTTTTTTGCGACCCGGTTTTTACAAAAATATTTGAAATAGTAAATTATTCCTATATATCGCACAATATTTTATATTTTCAATACATTACCTTTTATCTTTTGTCAGTTTTATGTATGTATTTTATACAAATTCCATACAACAGGCTTCTATAATTTCAGTAAAATTATAAAATAAACATAATGTCATGTACTTGACACTGACATCTTTCAATCAGAATTTTCTAAATCGTAGTACCTGTTTCTATGGTTATATCATGGCTGGCTGCTACAAAATCGCACATTTTGGCACCTTAAAAAGACTATGGTCCGTATTCTTACATCTTAAAGTAGCGCTACTTCCGAAAAATCGCTACTTCAACTGTCAAATGTCAACTTTAACATTAAAATGAGAGATATAAAAATAAATTAAATTGTAAAAAGCATTTATTTCTAATGTCATAGGTTTCATTTACAAAAATATGAAACCTATTCTTATCTACTCATAAAATTATATAAATAAAAAATCGAAATAGCGCTACTTCCGAAGTAACGTTACTTCAAGAGGTGAAAATTCGGGTCTATATCTCTTTATTTGATCCATACCCTGTTGTACATCCTATATCACTACATTTTCTATTTAAACGCGAACTTATTTTAACCGCAACCGACACACTGCGGCACCCCAACTGCCAAACGCCTGTCAAATGGTAACGGGTCGCGTTAGCTTCTTTTTTACCAGCTAGTTATGTCAACGCATCTCGTACTCTCACCTATAGATACTACACCGTGGTAGGAACTGATGAAAACATATAATGAAATGAACAAATGCTGCGCATTTTATGCAAGCAAACAGGACAAAATTACAGGATAAATATAAACATAATACAAGGTGCCCATTTTATATGTTCCCGCCTGAAATTTTAAGAGTAAGCAAAACCATATACATTTTATAAGCCACTTGGTGAATATTAGTACTTTAAATCGAATAATCACAGTAGGTATAAGAGCAAAACGAAATTTTAAAAACCAAGTCACTTATGAAATGTATCATGGATTGCCTAATCATGAATTTTCAGGCGGGAACTTTTAAATTGCGGACCCTGTATTAGTAACATGTATATGAGTACACAATACTAAATTTAAAGATAAAAATAAATCAAACAAAACTAAAAGATGTGATATTTTAATTCTAGAGTAAACAGTTAGTTACAAACTGCAGAAAAGTAAGTACTTACATTACATTAGATCTGAACTTTTACAACGAATTTGAAAATATATCAATAAAGTTTGGATTGTTAAAAATGATAGGTATTAAAGATTACTTTTCTGGTTCATGCTGTATGATTATGTAATTTAAAATATTTTTTATTAGTACGATACAATAATTGGGAATAAAAGAATTTTAATATAGATAATTTTAACGTAATATAAGAAAATAAAATACAGATTAAATTCTGTACCGTTTTAAGATAGATATCGAATTATGTATAATCTGAAATAATTTTAAACGTAATGTAAGAAAATGAATTACAAAAAAAGAACAGATTAAAACATACTATCTAAAATTATTGAATTGTCTTGTTCCAGACTATGATTTTCCTGTACACGTCTTAAAATCATTACATATACCTATATATACAATCGGTTTATAACGTTGTACTATGTCTTCCGATGCGAATTCTCCACTGGTCTTGCAATAGATCTTCATTCTCTCTTATTTCTTCTTGGATTCCTGCAACCCAATTCCTTCTAGGTCTCCCTCTTTTCTTTTTGCCGCTAAGAGTTTACTGTGGTATGTGTTTTGCCATTACTCATTTGCTGTACGTGATCGTACCATCTTAATTGACTTGTTTTTATATCATCGGTTATAGTAATTGATACATGCATAATTTGTCATTAACATATCAAATATGACATGACAATGTTTATCTTTTTAATTTTGTACATCGATTGTGATATTATTCCTACCTTTCTGATCCTTTTCGCCGTGTTTCCTTATACATTTTCCAAAATTCTATTTACAAAATAAAATATGTAACATAATAATAAACATGGCTTAAAATCATTACATATACCTACCTTGTTAAATTCATCATCTTTTCTTTAATTATTACATATTATTTAAACATTTTATTGCATTTAAAAGGAAGAAAACTGATAATTTGTCATCATTGACATTGACATAACAGCGTTTATCGTCTTAAATTTTCAAGGAAAACTGTGATCGTTACTGTGAAAAATATTGTTTAGTTAGAAATATTTGTTTTTTACCTAGTTACTTATGACACATTTGGTAACACTGTCCAAATACATATGAACCGTCAAATTTTATAATTTTTAATTAAAATGGTTTTGGCCTTTTTTACCTGTGCGGATATAATTGCCCATTCTCAATATTTATAATTATGAATTAAACTTCTTTCAAATTGTCTCCATTTCATAAATATTTCCATTTAAAGGTTCAAAATGACATGACAAACATGGCGTTCTTCGTCTTAAATTTTCAAGGAAAACTGTGATCGTTACTGTGAAAAATATTGTTTCTGTCTCAATTTTCAATCTTTAATAATTTTTTACTCGAAAACTATGCATCCTACAGAAATTCGTCCCATTAGAAGGGCCCTGAAGCCAATCATTTCCTACAATTTGATACAAATTTCATGAAAATCGGTCGCACCGTTTAAGCTGTAGCCTTGTCTAAAGTTGGGCGATCGTCGTGATGAATTCAAATATATAAATATAGATAGTGAATCTAATCGTTTAGTATATAGGATCATGATAGAAACTTATTTGTAATTATTTAACTAATTCATCCATATTAATATAATACATAATATCTATAATATAATTCGCAATTAATTCATAAATAAATAAAAAATAATGAAAAAAACCGTCTTGACGGAGATTTGAACCCCAACCTCTAAACGTTATCTCTGTCCACAGTCAGCTATGCTAACCATTGACCTACAATGACAATTGCAGTTATTTTGATATTACGTGATAAAATATTGAAACAAATATTTATTGACAGATATTTATAATTTTCTGATTTAGGCAATGATAATAATGTAATTAATATTAAATAAGGTACACGAGGAAATGTACTATTATCATGTTAAATAGCAGGGCTTAATTTTAAGCCGGACACTTTTAATTCACAAAAATCAGTTTTCCCATGTTAAACGCCTATGCCAAGGTTTGCTTGGGACACACGGTATAGGTATATACGAATATATAAGAAAATCATTCAAATAAAAGTTGAAGTAGATGAAGGGGGACAATCACTTATTGAAGAAAAGATTTTTTTTAACCAGTGGTTCTCAAACTATAACATAAAGTTATATTTTTTTAAATAGGATGGTATATATTTTTAGGCTCATACGATAAAGTATTTTTTTTCTGAATTCAACCTTGTAATCATTTTATATCGTTAAATTACAAAAATATTGAGAAAAATGTAATTGAAATAATTTTTTTTTTTATACCTGAACCTAAATTAAAACGAAACAAATATATGTTAATATCTTATAAACTAAATAATTCAAATTGACAGGTAGCAGTTTTGTTTTTCATACATAACCTACTGAAAAACAACTATAGGTAATTTATTTAAATTTCAATTGCATTTTTTCTCAATATTATTATAATGTAAGGATATAAAAAGCCACAAATATAGTTTTGTTGTAACAAAACACATCTACAATAGTATATTATAGAACGTCGCTATAATGAATGCTTTAAGCCAGGATGAAGTTTGCAACACGAGCGAGCAGAGCGACCAAGGATTGTAATCATCAATCATCCTAGGTAATATTAGACATTATAGCGAGTTGTATTCGCGATTCAAGTTGAATACTCTCTATCTGGTGGCTAAATTTTGAACTAAAAAAATATGCCTTTATATCCTTTAACACACGTTTCATGTTTATAAATCTCTAAAAAGCGTAAAATGCAGTAATAATGATTCTTTATTGTAAATAAAGTTAGAATGAACTTATTACAATAGGCTACTTGTGTGGTATTGAAAATCTGATATCTATCACTAAATACCTAAAGTAAAGTTGAAAAGGTATGTAAAAATAAAAATTTTATTTAAAAAAAATATGTTTTTTTAATAAATTAAGAAAGAAGATTTTCTTTGACGTCATTATTTTGAACTGGAAAAAGGGATGCATATTTAAGAATGTAATCTGTAGATGGCGAGCGAGTGCGAGTTTTAATTTGATTTTAACATTAGTTCATTTTTCTGCCACTGTCTCTCTTCTTTATTATTTACAATTTGCGTAGTTTCTGTTACTTTTTTTACGTATTTCGATTTGTTAAGCAGGATTTTGAAGCATTTTAACTTAGCTTATACTCGTACAAGAGTAAAGTGACAAACGAAAGTATTAACCTCCAAACTATTATTCAAACGTTAAACAGATGATCTGTCATGTTTAAATTACCCGCACATGCCGTTGCTATTGGACGTACCGATGTTATTGCTTTATAGCCATTCATTGGTTCGGCGTAATTCTACGACATACATGGCGGTAATTTAAATATTAAAATTTCATAAAAAAATTTCTGGTCAGTTAATGAAAATTTTGCCAAAAGAAAAAATATGGGTAGCAAGTTTTTATCGTCTCTTCAAAAATATTAAATAAAAAAAATGGCACGCAAGTAGTCCATTGATATATGAGGATGGTGGTGACTTTTTTCTTAATATTTTAATTATAACATTTTCATTATATATACTTTTCATAGATCACACACACAACAACCATGCCTTATTCGGGATTCAAACCCGGGACTTTTGGAGCGTGAAGCGACAGCGCTACCGCTACTCTACACCTGAGTCGGCAGTATCAGTGACAGATTGACAGTTCGTACATCAGTGATTTGACGTCACATCACTAAAATATAACGGTGGGAAAATTTAATTTGAATCGCCAATACTATACTTTATCTACGATTAATATAATACATACGGATTTTTTATAATTTCGTTTCATAACCTCAATCTGAACTATCCACATGTCGTATTTTTTATAGAAATTAGGTTAACATTGAAATGCATTGTGACGTAACTATGTAACTATGGTAATCAAGATAGGTCATGTTGAAAATTCAATTTTTTTCAATTATTAAATTCTTTCGGAACTCTACAAAACATTAACTAAAAAGATTGTATTCAATTTTTTTACATATTTATTTTAGTAAAAATAATCTGATGGTGCATCAAATGGAATAATGACTATTATTCACGGATCATTATTCCCTATGGGATTTATGTATAGCATTATGTAACAAAAACCACATACTTTTAATACATATTATTTATTAGTCGTAGATAAAGTAATTTATAAAGAAGCGGTTAGAATATATTATAATTAATATATATTAAATTAGTATTTCGTTTCTGAAATTTTGTAAAGAAATATATTATATTTCATGATATGATATAATTGGTGATTTCTCTTGTTTTAAATTTCTGCACATACATACGTGCAAATGTCCCGAGGTTAAATTTCAGAAATTTAATCTTTGGGAACAATAAATATTACTTTATTGTTTGTTTAACAGTTTAATACTTAATTATCTTTTCTGTATCGTGTGTGTTCAAATTAATTTAATTATGGACAATAATTTTACGAACGATAAGAAGCTTGGCATGACTTTTTTGTTTCCTTATTTTATTTTGCCAAACAAATAGAATATAACTGTTTATAGATAACTGGATTTTAAAGTGCAAATATTCTGCTTATTTGAAAAAAATGTACAGTAGACAACGTTACTTATTGGAAAGAGAAAAACTATTATCTTTCCAATAAAATAATCAAAAATATATTATTCCATTTAATAAATATGCATATATTTGTTCCATATTTTGAGAATATAACTTTGTTGTAATAAATTCAACTTCACTGGTCCTAACTACTCGCTCGCTGTTTTTGTTTGAATTGAAATGTAGCAACAGTTGCGCCATCCTAACAACATTCTCAAAATGTTTCATGAAATAGATCGAAATAATACTTATTTTAAACATTTTTCTTTATTCTGTATTCATTACTAATTGATTTGACAAGGGAAAAAGTTTGAATAAAAATAAATGAATAAAAAATACGGTAGATACCCCATTTTCTCAAACAATATTATTAGGTATTCAAAGTTTCTCGATTTTTGTGTCAATTCCTTTATCGATTGGTATCCTTGTTAAAATATATTATGAAAAGTCGCCTTTCCAACTTTGGAAATGAATATGATCCCCACCTTAATAAGGCATTCTGTAATAATTCGAGGGTAGAATATCGTGCGTATTATAATATCGTGACATTGATTGATTGGCTGATATTCCGCGATCGATAAGAAGCGAAAATAATCCCTACTGACCCTCGGCGGAGTTCTCGTCGGGTTTACATTCCCTCGTTCTGTAATTGTATTGCAATTTGCTGTGTCGTAGTCAGTAATGTTCATTGGAAAACTAGGACAACTGGACGACTATCGTTAGTAGAGTAATGTTCAAGCGAAGAGTAAACTTTGTCAGGAGTCACTGACGTTTTACTTTTATTTCATCACACTACATCACTATCACTGCGAATGAGAGGGCATGAAATTTATTACAAGTATTTGACATTAAACAGAACAGAAGCGGATAATATTGTTTTATTCTTTCGAAATTAAAAAATGTTTATACAAATGTTTTACGTTGTACAGGAAATAAGTCAGACAGTCAGCAGTAGTGCAAAAGCTTGTTAAATAAGAAGCACACTTCTTTCAAATTGACACATTTTTGATTTAAAAAAAAGTAAATTTAATTTCGCGCGTTATTCAATTTCAAGTGAGCTATTTTTTTAACATGTTGGTTCCGGGGTCTGTGAAGAATATGTCAGGTTTCATTCATATTGGATATGTATTTTGTATTTGACAGCAACATACTGACGAAGCATAGTTTGACACGCTCGGCGAATAAAGAATCTGCAATAAATTTTACGTTAAAATGGGACAAAGTGTATTGCAGTGGTGTAAATTTTGGAGAAGGTTTTTACGAGGAAACTATGTCGAAACCAAGGGATTATGAATACTACAAAAGTTTTGAAGTGAGTGGAAGAAGACAAGAGAACCGGGCTCATCAACAGCCGATGAAAATGTGGTAAACTTGTAGCATAAACAAGTGATTAGGGGTAATTAGCGAGGAGTTGACACCAGTCTTTTATTTTAGATTATTTTAGAGAAAACATTTCAATTATGTATTATAGAAAATTAAATTGTACGCAATATTTATTTTTTATAAAATACGTAATCTATAAACGGTTGACAGGGCTAAAACACTGCTAGTCAACTCCTCGCTAACTTAATCACTGTTCACGCTGCCACCCATTGTGCTTAGTAATCACCTCGGTAATCACAGAATCATTTTGGGAGATTCCGAGGAAGTTCATATTTCATAGAAGTAATGTCAAAAATAACGCTATCGCCCTATCGTCTGTCGTGATGCCGCAGGCACCGTATTCGCCAGATATGGCATCCAGTGACTCTTTCGTCTAAAGATTAAAGGCCATTGAAAGGACAACGTTTTGCGACCATAGAGGAGATAAAGGCAAAATGATTGAAGGAATTGAAGGCTATAGCACAAAGTGTATTCCGCATTTGTATTTCATATCAAAATCAAGGATGGCATAAGTGCACTATATCTAATGGGTATAATTTCAAGGCGTCTACTTATATTAATATTGATAAATAAACACCATTTTAACAAATAGTATTAAATACATCAATGTAATGATTTTTTAAAAATTACAAACCTTTGTTTGTCCCGGGGGTAATTAATTCTATTGCATTAAAGAAGTACCTAATCGTTTCAACAGGCGGTTAAGTAAATGCTCTTAAACCTAAGGACTATATTTAAAACGAAGAGATTAGTATATTTTTACAAACACAATAGCCGACAAGTACATTTGTATAATATACTACACAATGCCATACCCAACAACAAATATTTCCAAAAAATGACGGGGTGTGGGAGTGGTTCGAAAGAAATAATAAACTGAAGGTCTTTTACAGAGGCTGTAGGCACGCTGTAGGTCAATCATACAAAGATTATCAAGGAACAGGTGCAATTTAAAAGGAATACTTTTTTATTTTTTTTAACTGAATTGCTGATTACAAAATTTATAACTGATTCACATTAATCTCCCAAATCTCTTGTAGATAATTATAATAACATCCCTGTTAAAAAACATCTCATAAGCTAAATAGTTCCCGTAATTGCATTTTAGTAACAAAAATAATTTCCATATCTATATTAATACGGAAAGTTTAGTATCATTAAAGTTAATCTTCTAATAATAATCCTCTTTATTTTCTCAACTTTGGTAAATAAAAACAAGAGAACTATGCTTCAACACGTGATCTTTTCTTGTATAAAATGCATCTATGACGTCACACATTGTAAGGGCGCTATTCTTCTGTTTATCGCTAGTTTTTGTCATTGGAGTTTAAGTGCAGTCTGGATAGCTTTGAAGAAGGTTGTGATTTTGAACAGGGACAAACTTAGGGGTAGGAATAAAAAGTCAGTTTAAAATAAAATAATATAATGAGGCCAACGCATTACCTCCTGTCATTTACATTTATTTTGTATGAATACCACATTCAACGATTCTTAAAAAATATTTGTATACAGGGTGTAACAGTACTTCAGGTATACACTTAAAAAGCATTTCGTAGTACTGACGAAAATAAGCAATAAAAGTTAATCAACATAGGTCGAATCTTCAATAGTTTCCGAGCTATAAAGGCCCATATACACGCTCCGCCTTTTTCTGCGGCTTGCCTGCGTAGACCTGGTTTTGTAAATTTTGAAAAAAATATTTATGAATAGTAATCGACACATTAAAATGTATATACGTACTTTCTTAAAAAAGTTATCCATTTTTTAATTCCCTGTACCTACAACAAGTTCTCAAAAATGATAAATAGCTCAATTATTCAAATCGAAATAGTATTACTTCTGCTTGATTAATTATAACCAAAAACGATGATGAATAATATTATTACCAATAAGTATCATAAAAAACTTCATATTTTTGTTTATAAGAAAATTCGTTATATTTAAAATGTAAGTATCTACTACCAATGTATATCTTGTTAGATTTCATTTTTTATTTCATTACCACATGTAATAAAAATAATTTTAAGCTGATGACGGCAGCTTCGTTCTGCCGAAATGTCCAAATGTAATAAAAAAATGTAACAAAACATTTCACGTAACATTATTTCGATCCTGAAAGCCCAAAAAATTTTTCCCGGAACATATCAAACAAGGATCTTCAACAAACCAACAAAAACGAATAAGTTGAAGAAAATGTAAAATGTGAAAAATATCTATATTATAAAGTATAGCTATAACATACGAGTACATCATGATTAATAGTAAAATAAAGAACCTAAACATGTTTATTATTGACAATACCTCCCTTGCCTATAGATTGCGGGCTGTGAAAAATACAGTATGTTTTTTTTCTCATTACTAAAGACCTGTCTAATTTTTTAATACAGATTAACTTGATATATGACTCCTGGTAGTCAAAGCTATTATGGAGAGTACTACTTCACAGGGTCTACTTCTACTTTCTATTGCTCGGTGGGACGGATAAGTAATTTAAAATAATTGACTTCAGCCATATTATTTGCATGTGAATTTGAATAGTTCATACCCTTATAAATCTTACAATACACCCCCTATAATTAAGATAAAAGTCTGTTGAATGGTCTTTTATATTCAAGCCACAATTAATCTGTACAATGTATTCGTACACACAACTCCAGACATGCAATTTAGGACTGTAATCATATAAATACTTTTTATTTCACGACCCCTGTTTCTCATAGCATACTATTAGAGTTAAATCACAAGCATATAAATCATATTCATAACCAAACACTTCTTTTGCAAGCGTATAATTCGCTTAAGTTTTATGTGGATTGGAGCATGAGAAAATTAAATTTGTTTCAGTGACATTTGCTTCATAAAAACTTTTAGTATCCGTCAAATGATGTTTGGTAAGCTCAGTCTACGTTGTTGTAATATTCATCCATTACCTTATTTGTGTTTAAAGTTTAATACAACCATCAGTCTGTAAAAATAAAAAGATCTTTTGTTGCCAGCACAATGTGTCACGCCAATTTGATTAAAAATTACTTTCTGACCTTAATACACTCTTTATTTCCAGAAAAATTATGTAACTTTATTATGATCTACTCTGGATTTTTGATACTGACGTTTATCTGTCAATTACAACCATTTTAATTTCTCAGCTGGTTTGCCAGGACTAGCATGTGCTGCGTGATTTAGTACAACCGTTTTTACCTCCCGCCATACAGTAGGTAAGGGAGGTAATGTTATCGGTCCAAAAATTCGATGGTGAGTTTTCAATAAATAAGCTCGAATTAGGGTCCCCAGAACACGTTTTTACTATTTTTACGATGATGCCTGTGCGCGTGTGTGTGTCGATTTTTTCGTCCACGATAACTCTTACAACAAATTTCCGAAAATTTCTATTTTTCGTATTTAAGCTTTCTACATTCATATAAAGAGATGGTTAAATTTTGGGTAAAATTTGACGATCGGAAGTGATACTTTACTTGAAGCCCATAACAGTTTTTAATGAAAAATTATATTAGAATATAATCCAAAACTTTTCAATTTTAGTATTTAAGACTTTCATATCAACGGAATAACATATTAGATTTTGGCTAAAATTAACAAACCGGAAGTGATAGTTTACTTGAAGCTCTGAACAGATTTTCGTGAAAAATATATAATATATTCCAAAACTTGTCAAATATGGTATTTAAGACTTTTATATGAGGGCAGGAGAGCAACATATTAGATTTTGGTTAAAATTGATAAACCAGAAGTGATACTTTATTTGAAGCTCTGAACATATTTTCGTGAAAAATATATTGATACAATCCACAACTTTTCAAATTTAGTATATAAGACTTTTATATTAATGAGAACGACATATTAGATTTTTTTCTAAGATTGATAAACCGGAAGTAGTACTTTACAGAAAGCTATAAACAGATTTTCTTGAAAAAATGTATTAAAACATGATCCGAAACAAATTTGGTAAAACTCATGAATAATTTGAAACAACATATTCGATTTTGACTATACTTATATGATAAACCGGAATGGTAAGTACTTTTACTTTGAACTCTTATTAACAGATTTTAAAGGAAAAGCATAATAAAATATAATCCAAAATTTCATATTACTGACTTTTCTATTTATTGGAACAACAAATTAGATTTTGTTTACATACGATCAATCGGAAGTAATACTTTACTTAAAGCTCATTGCTATTTTAAACATGGAATTGACGGGAGGTTATGTGCTGGCCACATGTTTTTTTTTTAATTTGTAGAAGATATAATTGTAAAGAAGAATATATATGTCGGCGGCAAACACTGAAATCCGTCAATCAAACAGGGATTGCCGGCAAACAGTGGAATGGTCCAGCAGAACTAATTTTTGTCCAACATTAAATTCCAGCCCAGTTAAAACAACGGTTAATGTAGTTCTTGCCGTCCCTGAAAAGTTAGGGATGTCGCTCGTGCTTTAAACGGCTCTCATGAAAAAAAACACTGTTTAGCCATTTATTGTATAAAATACTATTATAGATGCGTTTTCTTTTTCACATTCAGGTTTGAGACTTTTGCAACTACCTTTACCTATTCAAATACTGGACTAGGAAATCCGAGAAATACATGGCTTTGTCTTCTGAATTTTCTTACTTTACATATATGTGTATTGATTTTAATAATGATAATAGTTTACTAGAGCTTACATAATATCCATGAATAATTTGATATAACTTTCCATCATTTATAGATATTTATATACTGTTTCCTTCCTTAAGCAAGCTAAACTTTATATACCATAAGTTTATTGAGTTTTTATTTAATTGTAAATAACATAGAACATAACATAGTTCGCCAGTTTCCAACTCATATTTCTTTATCAGTGAACCATCTACACTCCATATTCATATATTCCGAAATTTGAAATGTTTCTGCCTTTCTAATATTTTATATTCATAACATCATAACTGTCCCTTGCAAAAATTATACACTCATATTCATATTTTCCCAATAATTATTTATTTAGCATAACAATATGACCCTAACTTATAAGAAAATAATTTTACATTACATTGTCTACATTTCCGTGTAACTTCCCCTTATTTCAACCCTGACAAACATCTGCTATAGCCTGCAGTGGTTCAGGTATCCAGGTAGACCAACAAACCGTAAAAGATTGTTCTCAGAACCATCGATGGTTAGTGGTTAGTTCGGAACTGAGATTTGAAGTTGTCGGTGCTGAGAGTGAAATATACTGACTGTGAATTCAAAATGAATATAACAATGTGCATACTTTCAATAATAACTAATATAAATGTAAATATATAAACAAATTTTGTGCAAATTTTTCATGTGTTTAATATGTGTAAAATTGTTATAGTGAAGTAATTATTTTACAGATATACTAGACATAAACTGTTAATGAAATATAAATATATTGTTGTAAAAATAATAATTTTATTCGTTGAAATTAAATTTTTCGATTACATTTAAACTTCCCTCTTTAATTTTTTATAACAATTACCTATTCGTTTTGCATCGTGTACAATCGACACAGCTCGTCAGTTGGTTAGTTTGTTAATAACAAGTGAGTAACCTTCAAGTGAAACATTAAACATTGCAAATTACTTTTTGTTTTCCAAGAAACCTTTATATTTTTATAAAGTGACAAATATTTACTCGAAAAGAGTTTGTGAGTGAAATGTAGTTTATGTGAACAGTGTTTTAAAAATGTGATCTTTATAACCTAAGATTTGACCATGTGCACATGGAAGAAATAATACAAGCATCATATAAGGTACAATCTTTATTATTATATGCATGTACACCAAACATACAATATGTTTTCTTTAACAAAGTAAGCAAAACAAATTATTTGGGTATTTCTTCATGATTAATCTGTGGTTCAATAGCAAAAGCAGATATAACTTTTGACGAAAATAAAAACAAAACTTGTAGAAATGGCACATCTCTGACAAACAATACAGATTTATTAATTCTTATCATTTCAGCAATTTCTGGTTCTTAAAATTGACTGAAAGAAAGTTCATTAACTGATATTGCGTAAAATGAAAATTTTTGTAATATATTATTCTGAAAATCGACATGCTTGTTTTTGCCAAAGAGCCATGCCATAATTATGAATACCTATATTAACCCATATTTTTTTCTACGAGTATATTAAATAGGTATATATAGTTCGCCTTTCTTTTACTTCAAGTGTAATTGTTTTAACCTGTAGGTTTTTTACAGAAGCTAAGCTATAGTCTAATAATACGTTTGTATATTAAAATAAGGTCGAAAATATAGTAAAACTTGCCAAGAAATATTATTCTAAGTTCTTGCTCCCTAGATATGGTTGGATCTATTCTTTTTATTATTGTGTACAGTATTAATTATACACGAGATGCGTATATAAATAAACCAGTAAATAATCATTCAATAAATTTAGCATATAATAATTTGTGTGTGTAGCATATTCTCTATCAAATAACTCGAGTTTCGATTTTCAAGTGGTACGTCCTATATTTTTTGTCACTTTTACAAGTAAATAATACTTGCTATATTAACTATATTTAAAAGATAATTAGATATTATAAGATGATAAAATAATAGGAAGTAGCCCAATAAAATATGTATATGCATTTATATGGGTGAATAGGTATGTATCTGTTAATAATAATTGTATTACTGTTGGTATTTCAATGACATGTTATGTGTGGAACGTAAAGTGGAGATATAATGGTATTTTGGGCAGTAATGGGTAGACAAGATACTGGACCTGATTTAATCCAAGTTTCAATACACGTCTTTATTCACATAAGGAAATCATATTATGTCTTGTTTCATATGAAGAATAACACATTGATAAAATAAATATCTTTTAGACAGTTTTTACGGGGCTGTTTCTTTTTAAATAAATCTTTTGGTCTTAAAATAAAATCAACAGTTATTTCAATGAAGTTTTTTTTTATAAATGTAAACAGTACATCATTTAGTCCTCCTACTCCTAATAGTAGTAGGCTCAAGAGTAGATAATTAATATAATATATGAGCTATACGTATATATATAATAGTATTTAACATTATAAGCCAGGTTAAACGGTTTTTAGTTTGGAAAGAAGGAAATGACTGGCGAGCTGATTAGACGAGCCTGTCACCTTCTTGAGGTAGTAAAATAGTTACCTAGTTTGTATTGTACAATTTTTTTTGTTACTCGTACATCAAATTTAAAATTATGACCTAAACCAGCCAGTTGCAATTGATACTTATTTTTAATATGTACGACAGTAACAAAATACAATTTACACATGTCAACAACGTTACTAACGCGGTAACTAACTTGTAAAATTATAACAAGTTAGCGACCAATTTTACATGTTAGTAACTATATAGTAAATTTTTTGTTCTTCATTCATTTTGTATCTGTTTTATTTAGCTTGAAGTCATGAATTTAGTTATGTCTGTCCCTGCGCTCACGTCCCAAGCCATGTAAACCCAGTGGAACGTGGTCGTGGCAGCATAAAACCCGCAAACTCATTCAGTACTGCCCTGGATTCTACAAACTTTGCTTCGTACTTGCTCTAGCGTAGTCGTGGGTGGACTTACACTATACACGAGATGTAGTAGTTCAAGAAACTTGGAGCATAATACGACCTATTAATAATATTCGCAGAGTTTGAAATCTTAGCAGGGAAAGGAATTCAATATGGATTATTATACCTTAACTTAGGTATATCGTTGTACATAAACTTAACATGGGCGTGGCGGCAAAGGACTTAGAATGATCACATGCATATATAGGGTTGCATTATGTATTTTACTCGGTATTTTATTACTAAATTATGTTTCATATACACCAGCAGCGTAGGTATGAAATTTTATATAATATGAGATGTGAAGTAGTGAAGTTACTTTTCGGGATATTTGTGAGAAGTTTTTGGTACCAAAAACATTTTTGAAAAAAAAAAGTTTTACCGATTCTCTGGACATCCTTCGCAAAGAAGGAAAGTTAGATTTTGTTAGATCAGGCTCAAATAAAACTGGAACGTCTTCGAGACCCTTCCCCGAACGTTAACCCTCATCAATAACCCCTTTGACAATAACCCAAAATTTAAAACTTCTACAACTATAATAAGCATCTCGTTCATAAAAACCCTGGACAATAATTAATCCCTTGTTGTCCCGTGCAAAAAATGTCATCTTATGTCAAAATTTGTCGGTTTACTTTTTTTCAAACATACGTATATCTTAGACCGTAAGCTAACTCCTAACCTTAACCTAATACCCATGTTATGTGGATACGAGTTTCATGCGTTAGGTTTAGTAGGTAGGACCGCCAAATTTTGACATCAGATTCGAATTTCTCTCATCTAAATAAAATTGATTTTGATGCCGAGGTATTGTAAATTATTGACGTACGTGCGTGTATTAGTTGTGCGTGCTAACGTGCGTGTATATTTTTTTATATTCCGTTGGGCGTAATATTAGAACCGGTGAGTTTCGGCGCAATATTGAAACCGGCGAATTCGGGCGCAATATTGGAACCGGCGCGGTGAGTTTGGGCGCAATATGTCTGACACGCGTAGGTAAAACAATCGCAAATTTATACCCATTACTTTAAATTTGTGGGGATGTTTAGACAAGGAATAAAACGAAATTCGTTGAAAAAAAGAGCATATTTATTGTTCAAAAAACATTAAAGGGAAATTTAAAACAATATACCTACTTTAAAAAAAACAAATGTTGCAAAAAACGCATTTGTTGTTCAGAAAAAAAAAATTGAAAAAAAACTTTAGGAAAAGAAATAAAATTGTAAAAAGAACGCATTTTTGTTCAGAAAACATTAAATGGTTTTCCATTGCAAAAGTAACTTCTGCCATAAATGTACTGACTGCACATTGTCTAATATTATTTATAATTCAGGATGAAAATTTAATAGGGTCGTCCATCATAACGGAAAATTAAGTAAAATGTGAATTATATTGAAAGTAGATGAGAAAAAATCATGATTGAGACGAAAAAGTTTTTAATAAATTATTACTTTTTGAAATATTTTAGATTTTAAACACCTATACATCTACGTCACAACTATTGCTATCTTTCTCGCGCAGCCTACTTTAGGAACTGATGCGAGAGAGATAGCTATTGTAGGTTTCGTTAAAAATCAAATTGTTAAACAAAATACAATTATGATTTTTTAATACTACGAATTGCTTCAAAATTAAACGAATTTTCATTTAAAATAATAATAAAAAAAATAAAGTGGAGGACTTTATTATAATTAGTCAACCAGAACTACTTAAAATTATGCTTTTGTATAACTTCCTACAAATTTTGAAATATAAGAATAATTTATTACAAAATTATATATTAATTTAAAGGTAAAAAATGGGGATTGACATAAAGGTTTCAGTTTTTATATAAATAATAAATTATTAGTAAATTAAAGAAAATTATAGAACTGTTGAAAACAAGATTTTTCAAAACCACTTTATCTTATTTAGAATGCAATTTCAACCAGAATTTTACCTTTATGTCCTGGGGAAACATGAATACTTTAGTATTATTCAAAATTTATAAGTGAATTTGGCCCAGATTTTCTTATGTGTAAGAAATTTTATATCGTCCACAGGCAACTCCATAGGCTTGCAATGCTATTTTAGTTCAGCGTTTTGCCGCTCACAACTGTGGCGCTTATGTTTTCTCAAAACTAGGGTACCTTTATAACCAGGGTATGGCCATGGGCCAAGATCGCCGCCATTGTCGGTAATTGATTTTCCTATTTATTTGTAATAAATGTGATATTATATTATAAAATAATATTAAGTAATCACACTGTGAATTTATAAAGGTAATAAAAATGAATTTATTTAAGATATATACAATTATTATTAAGACATACATTTATGGGTTATGTAGAATATATGATATATGTTGTTATTATCACAT
This sequence comes from Harpalus rubripes, assembly GCA_963082715.1. Classification (NCBI taxonomy): domain Eukaryota; kingdom Metazoa; phylum Arthropoda; class Insecta; order Coleoptera; family Carabidae; genus Harpalus; species Harpalus rubripes. The sequence continues at coordinate 24,445,976 of OY720454.1, read as the reverse complement.
CTAATTTAATATCACTAGTTCTTAATTACATAATAATTGTGTTGATATTGCGCAAATTGGCGGCGATCTTGGCCCATGGCCATTATGGGGCTCGTGTGAAACATACTGAGACTTCATTTCCCGATTTATTTATAAGAAATGTGATATTATATTACAAAAGAATATTAAATAATCACACTATGAATTTATAAAGGTAATAAAATTTAATTTATTTTAGAGATGCACAATTATTATGACATACATTTAGAGGTTATGTAGAATATAGGATATGGGTTGTTATTATAACATCTAATTTAATATCTGTAGTTTTTATTTGCATAATAATTATATATTTTAAACTTACCTTTTATAAATTTAAATGATTGTGCTTAATATTGGTAATTTTTAGTTGTTTTCAAAATTATCAGTAATCGTGGTATCTTAACAAACTACACAAGTAAATAAAATAAAAATATTATTTACTCTTTAAATACATATTAAAATGATATGTAAATGTATTTTTCATTAAAATAAAACAAATAGCCAAGAAAATACATAATAATTTGCGCAACGTGAGACACGCCATGGCCATACCCTGGTTATAAAGGTACCATACTCAAAACTATTTTCCTTTTTGGAGAAATAGAGACAGTCAGAGAAACTGACAGAGATTGAGATAAGGCCGAGAGCATAGTTTTCCAGGTATATCGGCAAATCAAGAAAGCTTGACGCAGCACCGCTTACAAAATTTATTTTACAGTTTGTAATATCTATTTAAAAAAATAATTTCTGGTAATATAAATATAAATCATTCTATAAATTGTAAGTATATTATTTTTCATGCATAATAAATATTATCGACCCATAAATCTGATAAACCGAATGAAATAGTATCATTTTCACTTCCCCATATAGGAAAATATATTGTTGTCGATATAAATAATACTTTTTATAAATTGTAAGTATATTATTTATATTATTGCTATTTTATTTGAAATAAATTTATCTGAATATGTTTCCGAAAGAACGATTTTACGAACATTGGAAATTTATAATCTGTCGGTTATTATAGAGGTAAGAAATTGAAAGAAAAAACCCAGTCAAAGTTGACGGATAAACAATTCTTTTATATCTGTATAATTAGTTTTTCTCGTTTGTCTGTAATCTGTTAATGACACTAATGTTTTCCCATCAAGTTCATATTGTACTATACTCGTATTACTAGGCTTACTAGGCTTTAGGATTATAAAATTCGGATATTGGAAAACCAAAAGCCGCATCTCTACCTCAAAACAGAAAATCGGAGGCCGAGGAATAGTATGACTAGCGAATAAAAGTTGACGTTTAGATTATTTAATAGATGTGGTTTCTTTTGAAAACATTTCCCTATATTTGATTTGAAAGGAAACTGACCCTTATGTATCCCGTTACAGAAGACTAGAATTTTACTCATTACCAGGAGGCATTTAAAATGACCTTAGCAACAGGATTCAGGGATGTATTTAAAAAATTTAATACCGCAAATTCTAGTTCGTTCGTCTCAGCAACCCTCAAGTCGGAATTACTGTTAGAGGAAATAAAAAATAAATCTATTTCATAGAATTGCCCAACTAAATATTTTTAAAATCAAAATATTTTGTTATAATGAATATAAACTAAAAATGTTTAAAATATTTTAAATGCACCCCTATTTTGATATTCAGTTACCCTGGTCGGCCATCTATTTTCAGCCAGACATAGTAAAGTATTTCTGTGCTTTCCTAGTCCAGTATTTAAATTGGTTCATGCAAAAATTTCATACCTGAATATTTCGTACAATTCTGCTCTACCCTAGTGTACCAAACCTTATTTTCTTTTGGGTGGAGCCATAATTGAACTTGCAGTGAGACATTGAAAACAACTAACATCCCTTGGAGCGTAAGATATTATGGTATGGTATGACTAGCGAACGGAAAGATTATTTAATAGATGTGGTTTCTTTTGGAAACATTTCCCTTTATTTGATTTGAAAGGAAACTGACCCTTATGTATTCCGGTACAGAAGATTAGAATTGTACTCAGTACAAAAAATAATACCGTAAATTCTAGTTCGTTCGTCTCAGGTGTAAGCAACCCTCGAGTCGGAAATACTGTTAGAGGAAATTAGAAATAATCCTTTTTCATGGAATTGCTAAACTAAATAGTTTCAAGATCAAAATATTAATCAACATAAACGAAAAATGTTTAAAATATTTTAAACGCACCTCTGTTTTGATATTCAGTTACCCTAGTCGGCCATCTAATTTCAGCCAGACATAGTAATGTATTTCTGTGCTTTCCTAGTAGGGCCATCTAATTTCAGCCAGACATAGTCATGTATTTCTGTGCTTTCTTAGTAGTATTTAAATGGGTTCATGCAAAAATTTCATTCCTGAATATTTCGTACAATTCTATTCTTCTTTAGGGTTCCAAAAAAACCACATCTATAAAATAATTTAAACTTCAACTTTCATTTGCTAGTATACCATACCATAATATCTTACGCTACAAAGGATGTTAGTTATGTTTTCAATGTCACATTGCAAGTTCAATGTTGGCTCCGCCCAAAAGAAAATAAGGTTTGGTACAGTATTTATTTCCATGTAAAATCTAGAAAGCGCGAAGAGCGTGTGACGGTTGTTATCATAATTAAAACTTTTAACTGCACCCTTTAACAATATTTCTTGAAAAAGTGTAGTTAAATATTATACTTGACATTTTACGTTATAAATATTTAAAAGATGATTTTACGGTTTGATTGCATTTTTTTCATATTCATTGTATTTAGAAATAAAAATTATAAAGGTTTCATAAATATTGCAACCTATACTGCTATACCATGGAAACAGTCAAGATGTCCTATATTACTAACTAATTACGTCAGTGTATGAAATAATTTTACTGGAAATATGTACCTACAGGATGAACACAATAATCTCGGACATAGGCGTTTAATATGGGAAAATGGTTTGTCTCAAATATTATCTGTACCGCAAAACTTTAACCGGTGCTTTATACGAAAATATTTTAAAATTCTGATTTTTTTGGTGTCAAAATTTTATAAATTTACTTTTTTGTGCCCGAGCAAACTGAAAAATGTGGTAAAAACACGGTATAGGAAGCTAAGGTAACGCCAAGGCCACTCGCTATGTTTCCTGTGCTACAAAGGCGGTCAGACGGAATACACTTAGTTCTCCGTTATCCCGCTTTGATGCTACATGTCTTGGATGCTTAAAAAGTATGGAAAAGATAGAAAAAATAACATATTTTATGTAATATTTCCAAAACTATGCATAAATATAATACGCAATAAAATTTATTTATATAAATTTATTTAATAAAAATAAATTAGTTCATAGTATAGCAAGAAAACATTAAATAATAATATTTTTAGCAGTTTAACGTAAAAAAGGAAGGTGATTCAAGTAAATATGATAGGAAAAGATCACGGTAAAAGAACAATGTTTTTACACCGCAAGAAACAAAATAAATAAGGAATATTAAGACAGGTAATAAATTTAATTTTAAAACTATGAAATACAATATTAACTTTCGAGTATATACATTTTTAGTAGAAACTGGATTTCGTAGATAATTTGAAATTATAGTATTTAAAAATAAAAGGAAAAATAAACGCACAAAGAACATTGTTAAAAACATATTTCGCAAATTGTATACTATCTTTTGGTGGGTAAAGAAAATAATGACACTTTTTCACTCGAAGTTTAATATTCTGATTTGCAGTTGGGTAGGAAACATGTGCGGTTTATATATTTTCTGTTCTAATATTGTAAATTTAGATTATAATAAAACTAAAGCTTACTGGGAAGCAGTCAGATTTCATATTTAGCGGTTTCGACTCCACTTGAATTATCATCCCAATGAAGGCTAAGTCGAAATCGGTACATGTTAAAGGTTGAAGAATTTTAAATAATTGAGGCCTCCCAATTCATTGTAATGTAATTAAAGCAACATTTATATTCATTAAACTACTACCTAAACTCTTAGTTTTTGGCAGGTTGTTTAAATTCATACTTCCGGTTTTGGATAAATTGATAGCAACTTTTAATTTTCAAATGGAACACGCTATATATTTTTTGAAATTTGAAAAGTACATCAAATTTGCTATCTAAATGTATAAAAACAATCATACGATATATTATTAAAAAATAAAATGGCGAATGATTAAAATATAAATTTTTTATTAAATGTAGGAGGCATTGCAATACAAATTTTTGGAATAAGAAATTTCCAATGACATGAAATAACAGATATAATAATTAAATATCATACTAAAGTAATTGTACATCAATTTGAATATTTAATGAAGTGGTATTCTTTATATTTGAAAGGTGTAATATAAAATAAATGAAATTCAAAGCCTCCTAAATTTATCAAAAGTATATATATATATATATATATATATATATATATATATATATATATATATATATATATATATATATATATATATATATGGGAAGAGGCATGATTTCCAGATCAATAAAAAATTGTTTGTATAAAACTTATTGATTTAGACCCGTTTAGGCCACATAATTTGTGCAGTTATAAATTATCGTAAAAATAACCCCTGTTTATAGTATTCATTTATTTCAAAAATAAACATCGAAATAACTGTCAAACCAAACGAGTGTTAAAAAACAGGTAATTCGCAGTTAATCGATTTGTTGAAATAATACCTAATGCGTTTAGTCAGCCACTAAAACCGTATATTAAAAATTTTGATACCAAAAAGTTCAGAATATTATTCTCTAAAACTTTATGTATAAATAAAACAAAGTATTAGGGGACAGAATATAAAAAGAAACAACTGTTTTCCATCTTAAACGTTTAAGTAATGGATTCTCCTGTTCATCCTGTATAATCTTTTGCAAGATACTTTATATATGTAATTTGCATATGCAAACTATGTATCTAATATATATATAATATAATACTGAAGGTGATGTGCTGGCCACATCAGCTTTTTTTGAATAGACCATAAGTTTTTTTGCATTTTTTAATTTTTATTAGAATTCAAGAAAAACAGCATTATAAATTATTTAACGACAGTGACAGTACAAAGTAAAATGTACCTGCGTACAAGCAACGATAGCGAAAGAGGAAGATTTGTTCCCATCTCTTTCGCTCTCTTTGCTTGTATTACTTCTCATAGATGACATCACACAAGTTTTAATGTCGGTTTTGTCAAATTCTGTTAACATTTTATAAATTTTAAAAATACGCGTACATTATTTTTATTATAAACTTTATAATTGAATTATTTTAAAAAAGATTATATTATTAAATTCAAATTATAGATTTTTTAAAACCCACTTGACTGTAATGACGATCGTGGTTTAATAGTTATTTATATGTATATCTAGTTTTAGTTTTTATCACGAATATGGAAAATAAACCATATTTTTATAAGTTATGTTTACATATCTGCCATTTGGCACTCAATGTTGCTAATCTGAATTGAAGTGATTGTAAAGAACACTCAAAACACATGATAAACGAACTATATAATTCCGGTGAAGAAGTTTGAGATAAAACACATAATTTTATCTCAAACTTCTTCATCGGAATTATATAGTTCGTTTTTCTTGCACATTTTTTTTGTTATTTTACATACAATTTTACTATTTTACATCGTACACTTGCCTAAATGAAGGAAAAACTAGAACGTCTTCACGAAAAAGCAAAAAAGGTGGAATTAAGTATAAACTCTAATAAAACCAAAGAAATGCGTATTATGACTCAGAACAATCAGCAGCTGGACTGCATGGGTCATATTGTTGTAAGGGTAGATGAGTTTACATATCTGGGCAGCATAATAGGAGGAGGAACAGTATAAAACCCCAACAAAACTAAAGATTTTCAACACAAATGTTATGTCAGTACTTCTATATATGGATGCGAGACATGGAAAATGATAAAAACGATAGAAAAGCAGCTGCAGATCTTTATAAACAACTGCCTAAGTAGAATAATACATAGTTTTTGGCCTAATAAAATCTCCAATGATGAACTATGGAGAAGAACACACCAGGACAAAATATCAATCCAAATAACAAAGCGGAAATGGAACTGACTGGGTCATACATTATGACGGCACCCATGTGATATTGCTCGATCAGCCCTGGACTGGAACCCGCAGGGTAATCGTGGAAGAGGAAAAGCAAAAATAACCTGGAAGAAAAGAAAATGGGAAAATCTTGGGGTGAACTTACAGCACTCGCTACAAATAGAGTTAGATGCCGACAAATCGTGGAGGCCCTATGTTTACTATGGAATGATGGGAAGCTATATATACACTGGCCCAAATTACCTTACGTCTACAATAATTATTATAAGGTTAGGATTACTGGATTTGCTTGAAATCATCGTTTAATGGATTACTTACACTTTAGTAGCGATTTCTGAAGTTTTAATGTCAATTTTTGTGCACTTTAGTGACGATTTGAAATAAAATAAATTATTTCATTGTTTCATATATATATATATATATATATATATATATATATATATATATATATATATATATATATATATATATATAATTATACATTTATTAAGTTTAGAGAGATCTGATGATGCTACTGTTATAGCGAAAACTAAAAATTGTATTTAAATACTTAGAAAATATATAAAATAAATTATATTATTTTTGGCCTATACTGATTTTTTAGCTCTCGCTAAGAGAATTCATGCTAAAAATCGCATATCCAGATTTTAGTGAATAAGCACGTTTTAAGGTCCCTAGAATCCGATTATAACATTTTTACGATGTGTGTATGTGTGTGTGTGTGTGTGTGTGTGTGTGTGTGTGTGTGTGTGTGTGTGTGTGTGTGGATGTGTGTGTTTGTGGATGTTGGATCCACGATTTCTCAAAGACTATAAGGCTAAAGACATTTTTAACTACCGATTCCTTAATCTAACATTAATGGGAAGAGTTGGTTAAGTTGTGGTAACAATTGGACAACCGGAAGTAGTACTTACAAGAAAAAAATCATTTAAATATTATCTATCAAAAATTTATGTACATACTTATATTAAAGAACGTTAAATTCTTTATTCACTAAATATAAATTTATTATTATATCTTCTATAGATTTAGAGATGAAGAAATGCATATAAAATAATTTGATGTAAAATCTCAGATCAAATTACTTCAAGGCAAGAAATTCAAATGTTTGTAATTGACACATAAATGTTAGTGTCAAAAATATTTGTATGCCACTGCCAAAAATATTTGTACATCATTATGAAGATTATGAAAATAAAAAAAGTCAACAACGCAAAAGAATATACGTAAAAAAGAATATAAAAGGAATTTGCGAAAAAATGACGAATATAAAGAAAAAGAAGAAGAAAGTAGAAAAAGAAAATTTCAGGATATTGAATGTAAAGAAAATGTATGTATTGTACATAATTTATATAAAAATATCCCATAGATTTTGCAAATATATGTGAGAATTATTTTGTAGTGAGACATGAATATATGTATTTGTATTTAAAAATATGTTTTGTTTTATGCGTAAAACCAGATAAAATATCTTGCGAGAGGTTATGTGTTGGCCACATCAGATTTTTATAGATACGTGCTGTGAAGATTTCATCGTTTGGATTAAATTTGCACTATATATAATTAATTTCATCCCAAACCAACGATCCGCCTGCAATGAACGATCATCTCTTTATTTCTTCGTTTTGTCTCTACCGTCATCGTCCTTCTCCTATTATCTTTGCTGTCCATTATCCTGTGGCAGGACATAGAGCATCCTGTCTTTTGGTATGTATGTGCGGCTGCACGTCCGTCCGTCTGTCGCTGAATGATATTGAAATACCTCACGAGTGACGGGCGTCGACGTTGCGACGCCTGATGTATGCCCGAGGCGACGTCGACCTGCATCACATGCAGCAGGAATAGTGTACCAGGCAGCAGGAGATGCAGCAGGATTGATTAAGCCAAAGCCATTCACGGAGAAATTAAATCACACAGAAATGTTAATAGTATCGCTAATTGCTTTGTTTGATACTGAGTTAGATATATAGATTTATATGTTGTAAGTTAAGCACGGTCAGTACTTGGATGAGTATAAGTATCTATAAGGATCATCATGCATGGGATCATGTTTTATCAGGAGAAGACTTTTTGAGCCGATATCCCACTGTAAATTCCTTACAAAAATTACGTAAATATTTTTATAAAAACCGTTTTGACAACAATTTTTATAGAAACTTTATTTATTTTGATGAAGAATACGTTCTGATTGGATGCGGGCATGCGTAATGCGGTTGCTTGAACCATGCGTAAAATTATTTTCTGAAGTGACAGCGGTTTGTTTTGACAAATTTCATTACTTTATTTCATCTTCTATTCTTAAATAATTCTGTACAATAGCGTAAACACCGCAATTTTGATTTCTTCTTTCCAGCCATGGTTTAGTCTTGTCCTCAAACAACGTTCTGATTTTTTAAATTTTTTATGTAACTGTATAACCCGCACAATCATCGCATCTAACATTTTTTCATTGGAATTACCGTTCTTCGGAATTAGATTACCTTAATTCACACAACTACCCCTAGAGAATAACGGCCATAAAATGAAGTTTAACAATGTTTTTTCTGCGTCAGTTCTCATTCATAAGTTATACAATACTCCATAAAAACTGGTCAATTTTTTTCACAGTGGGATAAACCACTTTTCAACGGATGTGTTTTATAAAAAAGTACTGTGCGGGATATCTTCTTCTGTTATTGTAGTGAGCAATTTTTGTCAGTTTGCCTGGAATTTCAAGCCTAGTAATAAAAAAATTCTTGGCTTGGTCATTTATTGGTATCAGGGTTGGTAAATTTTTTCCAAACCAAAAAACACCACCCAGTTTTAAAAAAATCTTTAAAATCCCGTAATACTCATACAGGGTTTAAAACAAAATTCTTAGAAACCGTTAGCAACCAAATAAATGCAAAATAGTGATCACAATTTATTAAATATGAGCTAACGACTGAATCAAGCTATACATATGAACATAGAAATGAACATTTCTACGTACCTATAAACTTTGAAGTTTTCAATACTAAGACCAAGGTTTATAAATATTTAAGTCAAGATATTACATACGAGTAATATTCGTACAATAATTAATGTTACAATTTTATATTTTTTAAAAGAATTGCTTATTATTAGAAATATGTTTAATATATAATGTTTATTTAAAAAATAATAATAAATTCTATAAAATTAGTAAACTCAATATTATCAAATAAACCCCAAAGAAGCCCAAAAAACCACTGGGCCGGTTATTTAAAGTCTTGATCGATACAGAATTTGATTTATTGTATATAAATATCTGAAATTCCTGGACATCGGTGTAAAAAATGAGGCATGAAGAAATAACCGAGGAATAGTATATTATACAACGAGTTTATAACGATAGCTATTAATAGTCATTATACATGCATTGCATACTATTTTTTCTTCGACTTTTCATAATACTAATAATAATAATAATAATAATAATAATAATAATAATAATAATAAAAAACTATAAACCAATAAATTGGTTATAATAAATCTGTATAATAATGAGTGTCATTTAAGTACAGATGACACATATTTAATAAATATATTAAAGCATAGGAGTAGAGAAATAACTTTATGATTCGTAGTAGAATGCCAAAGAACAATAATTTTCACTTTTGTAGGGTAATTGACGTAATGACATTAGTTATCAAGTTTATAATCATAATCAGTAGTGATGTACCAACTTCGGACGATTCTGGCCGACTAACCGACTACCGACTATTCGGCCATTTTAGAAGCCGATTAGTCAGCCCAGCCGACTAATTTCAAGCACCGCTAAAAGCTATTTTTCACTAAAATTTGTGTGTAGTGTATCAGCCTCATGTGCATTTGCCTAACATTGCGGCATCACAATCTGCCTTTGATTAATATATAATCGAGTATATAATGAAATAATTACGTTTTAATAACATGTAATATTTCCTTTCCTATATAGGTGCGAGTACAAATCTAAAAAAGAAAATGGGGTCCTCCACCATAACAAAAAATAATAAAATTTACATTTTATACTTTAAGTATTACCTACCTACTCAATAATAATGATTAAGATAAAGAAACATTTTTTAATAATTACTTTACAAGATAATTGAAATTTTTATCAGTGCCACTTTCTCGCATAGTCTACTATAGAAATAATAATAGAATAAATTATAGCATTTTTATTACTACGAACTTTTATTTAAAATAAAAAAAATTGTCGTCTTTTGTTTTGTTTTAGAGTTTTATTTTTGTTATATCAGACTTAGGCCCGGTTGTTCCAAGTTCAGATAACGTAACAGTTTACTATCTGCTAGATAAATTTGTTCTACCGTCTTAACCAGAGAATAAGAATTTTGGGTTGCTCCATGATTTTTTATTCCCTGGATAGATAACTGGCAGATAGGTAACAGAAAGATTAAAATTATGTTAGAGTAGAGTTAGTTTTCAAAAGTTTGCAACTTGACAGTCATAATTTTAATAGAAGTTTCTTCGCTTTTCTGTTTTGGTGCAGTCGTTGTTTGAGCGTTTAGAAGAGGTATCAATACAATTTGCAAAAATCAGTGAACATAATAGAAAGAGAGAAAGAACAATAAATTTTACCACCGCGGAAATAACATCTCATTGAATTAGTTGACAAATAAAAAAAATAAGATGGATTTCGTCTTTTGGAAAAAGACATCAACTGGAATCATTAAAAAAATATTTTAATTTTAATTGTGGCCAATATCCATGAAATAAAAAGCAAACATGGCAAACAAGGTGTATTATTCTGCATGCGGTTGATTTATGAATACATAATGTACCTCAAAAATCACCTAGCGATATTATCATACACTCTGTTGCATAAAATAGTAAAGCTATCAACAACTGGCATATCGGAGATACAACGTGATTCATAAAAACAAATGTGCAGGTTAATTCTCAAATTATGCTCTCTTCAAACTTACCTGATAGATAAAAAGAATAATTGGTCTTCAAATTTATCTAACAAATAAAGAAGTACGAGTATATGGTTTGACATTCGAAATCTTATAAAGAATTCTGAGTCCCCTTTTCAAAATTATTACATATTTTTCGTAGCGTATACAATTTTCGAAAATTAATATTATCTAAAATGAAACCCAACTCTTCATCATCACTGTTGCACTGATTTATTATAATAATAACTTATATTAAGAAACAGGTTATATCAAAACAACGCAAACGTTCCCTATGTTTCTCTACACTTCGGTTTTCATTCGTGTCCACTCAGTACGATATTCTTTGGATAAAACTCTTATAGTCTGTCTAGAAATCTACCGTTATTACCCTCTCAGCAGGTCTATTGTTAGGGATTTAAGCTTGATTTATAGCGGGGAAAGGACAGGTACGTATTAAATGTTTTCCTGTTTTATTTTACTTTATTTTGTAATAATGAAACAAATCTTTTTATTTTTTTAAATAATAATGGAACAAACAATACATAAAAAACAAAATTAAATACATAATATAGTAAAAAAAAACGAAAATTCTTACTTAAAATTATACACTGCGGAGCAGTTTGTCATTTAATAATGGAACAAATCTTTTTATTTTTTTAAATAATAATGGAACAAACAATACATAAAAAACAAAATTAAATACATAATATAGTAAAAAAAAAAAACGAAAATTGTTAGTTAAAATTATACACTGCGGAGCAGTTTGTCATTTAATAAAATATTGCACGTAACAATAAATAATATACACATACATAATTAATCGATAATAATATCTTCTTCACTGTAGCTGTCCATATCACTGTTGTCACTTGAGTCCTGAATATTTATAATAAAATCTTTTGTAACATTATTAACATTAATATATTCATCTTCTATATTAATCACATGACGCACACTATCAGCCCAATTTTCCGGTGTTATATTGTCCATTTCACTTTTTATTAACTCAATAACACTATCACTTACTGTCGGTGATGCATTGTTCCTTCTTACATTACTTTTTAATTGCCCCCAAATCAATTCTATAGGATTAAAAATACAATAATAAGGGGGCAATCGAAGTACATCATGTCCAAATTGTGTTGCCAAGTTGTCACTCACGTATTGTTTTACAGGAGGCTTAATTTTTACAACATCCAATAATTGTTTTTTGCTGTACGATTCCTCGAAGTAGAGATCGTTTTTAATTAAATATTCTTGAATCTCGGCCTTCGTAGAAGAATTTGTCGGTATTTTTACACTTTGCCGCGAATGGTAACTAGCATTATCCATAACAATAACACTATTTTTTGGCAAATTTGGCAATAAATTCTCACTAAACCACTTTTCAAAAATATCTGCAGACATATTGTCATGGTAGTCTAACAAAATATTTTTTGTGTTATGGCCAGCTAAAAATCGCGCACCATTTATCCACCCTTGATCACTTCCGGCATGAAGTATAATAAATCGTTTTCCTCGTGCTGGTGGAACATTGACACTACAATCCTTTGAACCGTCTGTCCAACTTTTTGATACTGTGTCGTGACTATCATACCAAGTTTCGTCTAAATATATTATCGGACGTTTTTCAGCACGATATTTCTTTATATCACGTAAAAATTTAAAGCGTCATTCACGTATTCTTCTACTCTCCATTATAGTTTGTCGTTTATTAATTTTTTTAAATCGAAAACCCATATTACGAAGGGTCGAATGCAAAGTAGCCACAGAGCAATTTATATCGCATTTATCATCTTTTAGTCTCTGGTACAATGTACGTACAGACGGCAACGTTTTTTCAGTATACATCGTGTATATTTTACGTCGAATTATATCTTCTTCAAAAGAATTCACTACTCTCGACTTACCCGCGTCACGTCTTTTCTTTCTTGGTCTCAATTCACCACTTATTATATCACGAACAGTATTATACGGCACTTTCGTCATTTCACATGTTTTGGTTAAGGCCGAATTTTCATCTTCATTATCTTTTAAATAGTTATACACATTTTTAATTATTTCTTTCGCTTCTAGCGGCAAACACGTACGTTTAAGTTTTGCACAGCGATCTTCTTCAACGGGTAAACTATCATTATCATCTTCAAATGGTCGCCACATAGTAAGTGTCTATATAATTGCTCTCAGTACGAAAAGTAAAGTAATACTGATTTTGAAAACTCATTTATATACGTTTGGTACGTCATTGCTAATCTTATTTTCCCTAATTTTAATCTATGGTCACAGCATGTTTCAACAAATCTTATTTGTTCCTAATTTGTAACAATGGTCAAATACGTAATTTGATTCTGTGAATTCATTAGCTAACAATTTTGAAATTTCGTAATGCATAACAAAGATTAGCAAATTTAAATTTTTCGGAGTCCGACCCTTACGCCAGGTAGTGCTACATCCCGCTGTGCCTGGTCTACCACAGGCTTAGTAAGTCAAAGCAATAACGGTAGAATTCTGTACAGACTATAACTGGTAGTTTAACTGACTGTTAGCCATCTTGTACTTAAGGTGAAACCTGACAGTCGTATGATGCAGTGCTGGTTGCAGCGATTAGGGAAACTTTAAAATCGAAATATTATTTTAATCTTATAATATTTTTAGTAAACTAAACTCAAATAAATTGTAAAATTATCAATATTATTAAAATTTGTCAAAATTTATTATAAAATTTGTAGTTAATGTAATAAAATTGCAATTTTATTACAAAATCGTATATTACACAAATTTCACCCTAGATATTTTTTTAAAAAAAACGTATATAATAGCAATTTATTCATGGATTATACACAACAAATTTTAAAAAGTTTGATCTTCTAAAAGGTATTGAAAATAAATAAAATTTAGTTTTTTATTTATTTTCAATAGCTTTTAGAAGATCAAAATTTTTAAAATTTGTTGTGTATAATCCATGAATAAATTGCTATTATATACGTTTTTTTTAAAAAAATATCTAGGGTGAAATTTGTGTAATTTACGATTTTGTAATAAAATTGCAATTTTATTACATTAACTACAAATTTTATAATAAATTTTGACAAATTTTAATAATATTGATAATTTTACAATTTATTTGAGTTTAGTTTACTAAAAATATTATAAGATTAAAATAATATTTCGATTTTAAAGTTTCCCTAATCGCTGCAACCAGCATTGCATCATACGACTGTCAGGTTTCACCTTAACGAAAATTTATCTTACTGATAACTTTCAACTGCAAGTGGAACAACGCAAACTAAGGATATCAATAGAATAAATTTTAACTGAATGTTTAACTATAGATGGAACTACCGGGCCTTAGAGTAAATAAATATTTTTACTAACTAATTTACTAATAAAAAATTTATATTATTTATTATTTTATTAAAGTGGCCGGATAGTCAGCTTAACCGAGTAATAGTCGGTAGTCGGTGCATATCGTATAATCAGTATTATTCAAGCTTTTTCTTACAATCCGATCGTTACATAGGTACGAGCATAGGTATAATACGAGTATATTGTTACATAAGTAGTATTATTGTTTTGATTTATTACCTATAAATTTTAATTTTAGATTAAAAATATTTTCTTTTCAGCATTTGATATTCATTAATGTATATAATATTAATGACCGCTACTAATGATTAATTCTATTTTCTATTAATAAACGGTTTTAGTATTAGATCCCTGACTCTTACGAGTTGACTCCTATATGGAACATGGGGCCGGAATTCCACCGGTTTCTTTGACCGAATTTTACTTGTCACCCACCGCATTACTATACAATTAATATCAAAAAAATTATGAAATAAAAGCAGGTTTTCTCCAATTTCATATGATTTGATCAATGGAAAAATATTGTAATCGGAGATGAATAAAATCGTGAGTACAGCGAACGCGTTAAATCTCTCAATTATTAATCGTCCTTAATAAGACACTTAACAGTTAAGTAGCTATTATACAAATTGCGAGATTATTTAATTATTGCAAATAGTGAATCTAATCGAAAGTTGGTATGGTAAAAAATAAATAATAGAAAAGTGGCACAAGGACGGAAATTGCTCAAAATATTTGTTTAACAAATAATGTTTTGAGAGAGGTAGAAAATTGCTTCTGACAAAATAGCAACACACATTGCCCCTACAAATAGTATTAATTTGCTCTCTAACAATCAAAATTTTCAAGATCATAATTATTTCTTGGATTCTGTGAAACACTAACATATTCTAAAGGTCGATTACATATTGAGTTATATGTTTGTATATCTAAGTTGATAATTTAATTACTGTTGGTTTAATTTAGCGGTAAGTCTCATCAATTAGTATCCAACAGGAAGCGGCAATGGCAGACATCCGGCCCGGCCAATAGTATAAATTTTTCATTGGGTGTTGTGCTGAGTCATGGCCGATTATGCACTTCGACCCCACGGCATTATGATTCAGGGAATAAAATTTTTATGCAGCGACCGGCGAGCCGTTGATGGACGATAAAACTCAGTTATTCCGGCTAATTGTGTTGTACTAGAGTTGTTACACAGCAGATGCGCTGTTAAAATAAATTAAAACTTTCACGGCCCTAAAATACCTAATAAAAACTTTATTTATAGTAGATAAATGGGTCTGGCTTCATATAACAATACTAAATACAGGGGATGATTACGTATTTATACATGAAGAAGAATTTATTTCTCTACAGACTTTGCAGAACACAAGCAGCCTATAGTTCATTGCGCTGACCATACCATTCAAATATAACAATATTTTATCTATCTTACTATGTATTAGGGCTCGTACCAAAAATCACATATTGAATATTTTCAAAATAAATACTTTGTAATATCCTTAGCATTAGTGAGGCACGCGAGGCGAGACGAGACAAGAAATATGAAATATCGATCTCGTCTTAATTTCGGATCGGTAATCTCGATTTCGCTTTCGTTCTCGCACATTTTTTTGGGTCTCGTCTCGTTCTCGCACGAGAGTCTTTCGAGAGTCTCACTATAAAAATAAGCGCTTGCGCACTACGTATTAACGTAACAGTAGAGACAAGTTCGCACCAATCGCACCGTCTTCCGTGTATTTGCAGTCGTGTAACTATAATAAACAGACGAAACACTAAATTCTGGTCACCAAATTGTTTCAATATAAACATAATGTTCATTCATACATTCACCAGAAGATGTGATAAGTTGTAAATAATTTAATTTACCTCTAAAATATTCAGTTTATCACCAAATTGTGATCTCTAAACTATTTCAATACTAACATCTGTTAATACATTCTGTCATTAGTAAAACGAATTAAACATTAAAAAAAATCTTTTTTTATATTTTGCGTTCATAATGAAGTCATTACGATATGCAATTTTTTGTTTTAGACGGTTGGTACTAGATGACGTTTCTTTAACCCATTTTTACCTAATTTATTTTTAGTTAATTGACAATTCTTTTTAATAATATAATGTCGAAATTATTATTATTATTTTTTATTTAGGGAAGATTATTTACATGAAAATGTACAAATGGTTACAAATATAATCACAAATTGAGTAAGTAAATGTTATTGTAGAAGGCGCAAAATATAAAAATAGTATAAAGAACTCATTCTATAAGACTTTCTTTTGCACTTGTCGATTAGAAAACTCGCTAGCGCTCGTTTTCTAAATTTTGACGCGTGCGAAAAAAACATGTCTTATAAAACACGTTCTTTAATATACTATTTTGTAACTAAAAGTACTTAAACTTTATCATTAAATATATGCCACTATTTAAGTAAGATTTAGTGATAAAAACCGCTACCCCGGTAACTCGCTGGCAATCAATCACTCCGCTTCTCTCCGTGTTTGCTGCCATCAACGCTTAATATAACATCCTTTACATTTCAGGGACGGCAAGAATTTTATTAGCCGTGGTTTTAACTGGTGTGAATTAGAGGCTGAAATATTAGAAAAATCTATTTCTATTGGATGCAAAGCCGATTTTGTCTTTATTTTGTATTTCCTCGTTCTGGAACCGATACCAATCAATTCTAGATAGACTCAAAAAATATAGTGAATTCATATAATTTTCACATTTACGTGCTCTATTAGCGTTGACTCCACTCCATGTACAGCACATTTTTTAATTTTAAACTGTTATCCCGCTCTCTGTCTTGTCTCGCAAAATGCAACCAGGTGACACGAATGCGAAAGTACTCTCACCTCGTCGTGCATCACTACTCAGCATCAAACTTTATCAATTTTGCAAGAATCTTTATCAGTGTATATGTTAAATTTCATATCCAATTCAAGCACTGTCTGAAAAATTTGTAATTTTTGTAAAAAAAAGTAATATCCGTTGACGTGGTAAAATTCGGGTTCTGAATTTTCAAGTGTTCAAAACTAGTTCTGGGTAAATTTTTCAGATAATGCCCGAATTTGACTATACAAACTATTGCCTTCATTTCTCAAACATTAGTTTTTACATTAATATTATTACCGAAGAAATTCTTCACTAGGCGCCACTTTTCTTATTTTAATTAATTTAATGCCCATATATTTACGATTTTGCTGAAACTGTAATTTCAGTCATTTCTATGGGAATTAATAGCAAAAGGTAACTGTGATGATATATTTATTTTATTTAATAATATTAATAGCAAATGTCTGTTGTCAGTATATTTTTTTTGGTTAATTGTTCTTGAGTGCTATATGAAATGGAAAATAAAAATTATAATACTTGTACAAGTATACAGGTTGTCAGGAAGAATCTGACAAACTTCGGGATGTAAGCATGCATATTTAGACATTTTTTTTTGACTCGTTACACTAGCTAGTGTACCTTCAAGTCCACACTATTTATATTTTTAATATTAAAAATAACACTACAATTCATTTCAATGTAATTATGAGTTCCACATACATTAATATGTGTAAAAGTTAAAAGTACTCTAAATTTGTAACAGGGGTGTAATTTTTTTACAGCGTAGGTGTTGGTGGGTAAGGACCACCGGAATTTAGAACTTTTGTGTGAATTTACGTTGAAAAAATACAGAAAATATTTGTCTTTGAAAAAACTGTATCACGATATAACAAAGTAAAGTTGTTTGAAGTTATTTCGGTCCGTAAATATTTTGAGAAAGCCTGTAGGCGTTTAAAATTCGTCTACATTTTAAAAAGATAAAAGGGAGCTAATTCTATAATGAATAAAGCAAACTACTGTATATATAAATATAAACATAGTAACAGGATCATGGCCTTTTTAATTGAAGGTAGCGTGTTGTGCGCTTGCGCAAGGAACAATGCGCTAATAAACAAAGGCGAGTTTTAAACTCCCATGAAGCCTGCAAGTCGTGAAAGAGAATTCACAATATGCCGGAGATGGAGTGAATGCGCTACTCATATTTTATGCGGCTTTAATTTTATGTGTAAAAATGCGCCCTGACACAATATAGCGCGTAATATGAATATATTGTTCCTTGCTCGTGTAGCTCTTTCATAACACTAAATTTATACGCTTAGCAAGAAATTTTTGCCAAATTTTTACGTTGAAAACGCCCACACAAACGGCCACTTTCAAAAGAACATTCACTTACTTTCCCTCGAAACTTCGTGCTTATATTCATTCTGTGTTTTTATCGTTAATTCATTATTCTTATACTTAAGAATTTTTTATTGAATAGTGTTGTATCGTTTTTCTTGACATCTGACCCAGATGTCATACCGGATGATCTGGTAATACAGTCCGTGCAATAAAATAAGTGCAAGAGATTCTTAGTGTATATGTCGTAGGCAGATAGTAAAATCCGTGTTTTTATAAAACGACTATAGTCGTATTCAAAAAGTCGTATTCAAAAAGACTAGGTGAATTGTAAAATGATGAGTTTTAATTTTTGGGCTCAGATTAGATATTTCTCTAATATATTTTACAGGCGTGAGTTTTGAAAACGACTAGGCGTTTAAAAAAAGATGGATTTTACAATCTGCCTACGATGTAATGTAGAAAACATAATCTTCAAAATTATGTATACAGTCTACGGCTCGTGTCCTGGAGTGGAAGAACTTTTTTTAATTTTAGTGAAAAATGTTATTCTCTGCTTCCTGCAAACCTCTCCAAAAATTTATTTAAATTTGAGGTACAACAAATGAATTTAATACAAATGTAAAAGATACGATATTATTAATCGATGTTTAGAATTTTTAGACATCTAGTAAGTTCGAAGGAAAATATTAAAACGCGTAACGCGAGAGCAGTAGGCATCTATCATATTAATGTATATAAAATAATTGTCATGCGTACTAAAGAAGAACAATATTATGGGATTGGACAAGTTTCGTATCGGTACGCAATATATTTATTTCATAAACGTTCTTCAAATACTGCGTTATCAAAAAGAGCATTACGAAAATTTGACCAAACAAATTAACATTTTCTTGAAGCAAAAATCAAATATGGGTACCATTTAAAATAATGTAAGTTCGTGTTATCTCTAAAATTTACTCTTTGAAAAATTATTTTCGTACGCCACTGGATAGACAATAAAAATATCTAACTTTTTTATTTGACACATTTTTCTCCATTACTGATAGTTTAGAAGTTATTTCAAAATGAAAATTCAGTTGTCCGCCATTTTATAGTAACTTATGAGAAAACATGTCCTATTTAACCGAAGTCGTGTCTCTTATAGTTTCCGAGATCCCATTGGTGGCCTTCGAAACCCAGACATTCTGTATAATAAACTTTGATTCGCACTTCTAAGATTTATAGTTTATATATGTACAAGGTGTTTCAAAAATATAAATATATATATATATATATATATATATATATATATATATATATATATATATATATATATATATATATATATATATAAACTGTTTTATACAAATCTTATTTTTCATACCATTAATTGCCCCCTTAACATTTGGAGGCAACAGTATACGACACGAGTATTGATACGCAATGAGCCGTGTACTCGTACAAGTATGAAAACGTTGTTAACTGATCACATAATTACTGACACATTGTAACCATGGTTATGAATCAAAAATACATTAGGGTACCTAGATACTGGCGATGTCAAAGTGAACAACGTGATTACTGTGAAATATGCTTTATGCAACTGGGCCAATGTGTTTTACAGAAAAATAAAACATTTGTTTAGATAGCGATATCATTTATTTTGTTTTTGAAATTAAACAATATGTAAGTTCCAAAATAAAATAATTTTAATATTATAATATTGACAATCATTGTTTTATTGTTGATTATACTCATCTCAAATTAGGATCTCGGGAACAACAATTATTATTTAGATCATTTCATTATTCACTTCTAATTCTAACAAAATTCTTATTAAGTATTATTTTTTTTTCACAAAATGTAGTTAGTTTGTTTATGCTTATTTTTATAGTTCTTATGTTTTAAATAATTTATTAGTTATAGTTATACTGTTACTAGTAACCTAGGTTGCAATATGTTAACGCATACAGAAGCTGTATATACTCAAAACAATCATATGTATAAACATAAACAGTGGCGGCTTGTGCTATAGGGCACAGGGGCGCAGCCCTGCTAAATAATTAAAGAGAAGAAAATATAAGTGAGCGGGTATTTCTTATTGTAATCTGTTTGCATTATTTGTTGTAAACTTCTAGTATTCACTCAATAACGAAAATGGCTACTTTATTGTGTGCGAAATATTACATATAATTGAAGCTAAACTAATGAATTTCGAGGAGGCTTAAAATTAAGAATGTATGGAGACCAACTCGCCAACTTCTGATCTAAAAATTATTCAATTGTATACAATGAAATTTGTCCAATATCTGTTTTTGTACTCAAAAGAATTAAAACATTATTACGGAACACGATGATACAAGATAGGCTGATGAATTAAAAAAAAAATATGATTAATAACATTCCTGACTACAGTAAATACCTAAGTATTAAGAGCGCAAGACATATTTTATTTTTAAATAAACACTAAATAATTTAATTTTATTTGTTTATTGTATTTACCATATTATTAATTTTTGTGCCCTGACATACAAACACATCAGCAGCAGCCGCCGTACTGTGTATAAAATTCCACATTAAACCATATAACTACTCATATTTTATCAGGGTAAAAAAAAAACACTCCAACCTTTATACTTTTGTAATTTTACCAATGTAGCTTGAATTATTTCACATACGAAGATTATTTCAACCGTAATCGAAATGTAAAATAAATATATACAAATACAATCCAGGATAATCAATAAATTAAACTAAACTACAATTGTTGGTCTTCAGCATATTCAGTTTTTTCGAATTATTCTAACATTGTTGAAAAATTTAAAAGTAAACTGAAAAATGTTGTATGCCAAATGTACAATTACACATGTGTATTTTTTTGCTTTAGTTCAAAGCAAATATTATGTATGCAGTCTATAGTTTTATGAAAATGAGAAAATAAATATACAGACTCTGGCAATATATTAAATTTCCAGTAATGTAAAGATTTAGTGTACACGTGATAAATATATGTAAACGCCTATGTAATCTTCATTTTGTTATGCTAATCCATACGTTTTGTTACAGGTACGTGCTGCATCTTTTGTATGCTAATTTTCTATCCGTATTGGTATCTTCACAACTCACAAGGTTAGATTGTTATTCAAATTATTTAGATTTTAATCGTGATCAGATGTAAATTTTAACATCTGCTATTTACAATTTAATTTCAATCTTTTAAAACTTGTTTGCTTTATTGGAATACATTTATTATCGTTTAAAAATAATATAATCTCTTCAGCACAAGTACCTGAGATGAAGTCTAGTAAACGCGCTCTGAATAGAACAAATACAGTCAGTCAATCCATAAAGTATTTCGGCACCTTGAATGGAATGGAAAAATATGAAACACATAAAAATTCATAAATTTAACACGTGTCATGTCATGTCAGCATTTTTCCGTTGAGTGTAGTTAAAATTCACAATTTTTTTTCTATGAATTTTTTAATCGCGTTGAATTTCACATTTTTCTTTACCGGTATAACACGGTTAAAAATAGAATAATGAATGTTTAATATCTTTTTCTGTACCGACAAGTCCTTATTAAAACATATCATAATCAAAATTTTCCTGTGAATATGTAGGTAGTTCTTAAAAACAAATTCTATTTTCTTTAAATTAAACCGACTTAAATTTAAAATAAAGGACCTAAAAATAAGTGGACAAGGTTATAAACAAATGCTTCGTTTCAGAGATATTTGCATGAGGAAGTAGTAACTACTAAGAAGATAACTATGATAATATGAATCAATTAGAATATTTGGTAGATAAAATTAGAGAAGCGTCTAGTCGTCACAGCGGCCGCGGGCCCCGAAAATACATGTATGTTCCAAGTGCCCTCAAAACCCAGGTCGTTATATTAGTATTTAAAATCAGTTTTGAAAAACAAGTATAAGGACTCGAGTTTTGTGCGTTAGGTATTGTGTTTGTCAGGATCTTTAAAAAAAATCTTAAAAAATGAGTCTAATTTTCCACTCGGAAGACATCGTGTATCTTCAGGGTTTGCGATCCTGTGACGGCTAGAATCTTGTTAAAATTAATAATATTTGATATTTTAATATTCAGAAGAAAACTAATTCAGGCCTTCGAAATAATCACCAGAACAGTATTGTGCTGAAACTGCATCTGTAATGGGGTTGAGCCAAACCTGTCTACAGGTTCAAGGACGTTTATATATCATTGGAAATAATAATAATTAGGACCCTGCCAGTTACACTTTCTCATACGAATATCTCTGAAACGAAGCATTTGTTTACCTGCATAAACGTTCCACTTGTTTTTAGGTTATTTATTTAAATTTTAAGTTTGGTTGTTTCATCTTAGAAAACCCTGAATACGGTGAGTGCACTGGTCATCAAATTTCGACATTTTGAATCACATGACGTCTTGAACCTATAGAATAGTATTTAAAGTCCATGTAAAATTAATAATATTTGATATTTTAACATTCAGAAGAAAACTAATTCAGGCCTTTGAAATAATCACCAGAACAGTATTGTGCTGAAACTGCATCTGTAATGGAGTTGAGCCAAACCTGTCTACAGGTTGAAGGACGTTTATATATCATTGGAAATAATAATAATTAGGACCCTGCCAGTTACACTTTCTCATTCGAATATCTCTGAAACGAAGCATTTGTTTACCTGCGTAAACGTTCCACTTGTTTTTAGGTTATTTATTTAAGTTTGGTTGTTTCATCTTAGAAAACCCTGAATACGGTGAGTGCACTGGTCATCAAATTTCGACATTTTGAATCACATGACGTCTTGAACCTATAGAATAGTATTTAAAGTCCATGTAGTCATAAAAATAAAGTAGACAGCCATATTACTGAAAAACTGCCATTATTTCCTTAGGTTATGGTCATCGGTACTTTTGAGAGTGAGAAACAATCGAAGGTTGTAAAAGGAAATTTTTGAGATAATCACCGACTTTAAATCGAAGTTCGTAAAAGCAGAAATTCTTGATGTGGAACAAGGTGTATCTACATCATGATATTAATATTTTTTACATCTACAATTGGTAGTTTCGAATTGAGATATTTCTCTTCCTCACCGATAATAATTTATGGAACTAAATTATACGAGTAATATTTATATTATTACTAAAATTTGGAAACCCGTTTATCATGATCCCGATCATTCGGATCTTTGCATTATGTAAACCATTTCTTTTATTATTATTTTTTTAATTTCTTCACATCTATTTATGGATTTTCACAGAGCTATGTCGGCGTTACTTAGAAATGACGAACAAAAATATTAAGAATATAATAATAGATGTTATACGGGAATAACAACAATGAATTTCATGTAATATCTTTCGGAGAAAAAATGCGCTCTTTACTTTTCAGAGTTCTATTCTATTTACGTTTCTATCATACGTTCATTTTAAAAACACGCCTAGTCTGTTTTGCTTGTTGAAATAATTTTGTGCTTAAAATATAAGTACTAAGGTATACAATGGCTACTTTAAAGCACGAAGGTTGAATGTTCATTTTCTGTGAAAATTAAAATATACATGTTACATTTTATCATTTAAGTTTTTTTACAGTTTGAAAAAGTTCTTTATTTCTATATTCATATGAGTTAGGAGAAGCATTTTCTTCAACATTCAGGGTGGAAATAATATTTCAGTACGGAAAACTACAATTTTTTGTTAAAACTAATAGCTTTATTTATTGTAAAGGTAAACAACAATTATTCCAAACACTAGTAGAAAATATGTTGTGCGCTACACAGAAAAGTTTTAGTTTTCCATACAAGGAGTATTTTTAACTCTCGTTTTCACCTCGGCTGGGCGTTGGGCCTCGAATAAAAATTTCACGATTATACGGAACAATAGCAACTTTCGTTCAGACTTTGATTCGTGATAAAATTGAACAAAATGAACATCGTTAACATGATCAAGAATAATTATGTTTCTTCGTTCTTTATTCGTTATCCCCACTCTTTCATTTTGTAATCACAGCACGCTCTCTTCAGAATCAGTCTTTCCTCATATTACTGTTATTCAAATCACATATTGCTTATATTTCAGATGACTTATGAGGAATACCAGTAATTCGTTGTGTAGTGTTTATCTATTCATTCGAAAGTGACATCTAAATTCTTCTTCCGAATAGATAGATATAACAGTTTCAACATAGTTATTTATACAATTTCTTCTGTTCCGCAAATTCATGTCTACATTAGGATCAGAACTACTAGAACTTGAGTCAGTAGATTCAACATTCATCACTATTGGTTTCGAATTTTCTATTTAAATAATAGCTGACTTGTCGGTATGCGGATTTGTCATTTGACGCTAGTTCGTTCGACGTCGTGTAGGTTTCGCGTCGATCGGGTTAATTTTATTATTCGTTTGATATTAAATTTAATCATGATTGGAAGGAATCATTTTTAAACAAATCGCGAATTAAAAAACCATAGTTCGAACGAACACGCCTAATACCACTATCGCATATCCGCCATGTTGCTTCATTTTTGATTATTAGGACGCGGTTACCAATTGCATGCAGAATGTACAACAAAATTAAAATATCGCGGGTGACCTGGCAATAACTCATATTCGGGTCTATTTTGTAACTTGTGGGTAATTTTTAGCAAATTGTTAAAAGTTTACATCAACCAAATATGTTGACATATAATAAAATATTGAAGTTTTAGTTGCCAAATCTGTTTATTGGACAAAATTTTCAACTAATTGCAAAAAATAAACCACTTTGTTACAGAATAGGCCCGATCATCTGATTATCATCGAAAATAAGTTATTAGTAGTTTTGGATTTTACATCGCTATTTACATTGTAATTTAAAAGTTTTCTGTACTATCTTCCATTTTTAGCTACAATGAGTTGTTAACAGATTTCTATTTTGCGTGTCTCTTTAAATTGTAATTTCAAAGCTTTCCGTAAAATTAAACATGTATCCAGTCTCACGCACCAACGATAGTTAAAATTTCTATTATTTCTATAATCATAAGTGTCGTATACCTTTCGGTTAACTGCTCGTTTTCATTTTGCAGAGTATTATAGTATTAACAAGACAGACAACTTATATAACTATATCGTTACTAATTCTTCAGTATTTTTTTAGATGGTATTAAATATGTGCCCTTGTTTTGTAGAATAGATTCTGGAAAAAAACGAACATCTTATGAAACTTTCTCAGTAGATTTACTGTAAATATTGATCTTGTATGTTTAAATAAAATGGATAAATACACATCATCACGGCATATTGATATTACACATTGCTGGTTGTGCCAATTTTCTTTGTACACAGGTATCTGTAATAATAGTGACATATTCGTATCTTGTGGGTAGTGTTTCTGACGAGACGAGATATTTTCGAATCTCGTCTCGTCTCGTCTCGAAATTTCTCGTCTCGCCAAGACGAGAAAGCTTTTTGAACTGACGAGACGAGACGATACTTACATGTCGAGATTCTCGATTCTCGACAATTATTCCGAGATTTCTCGACAATTTTTTGTATTTTTAAAAGTACAGTTTTTTAATAATTTCATTGGAACATTTTGTAAATTTGTATTAAAAAATTATCATATTTTTTTAATTATAAATCTAATACAGGATCGGGCTAAAATTTCTTAAATAAAACTATCTATCGACAGAGTGTTACACCCAGTAATGGGTAAAAAGCGTGATGATATATTTATTTATTTTTAATTAAGTCGACATTTACGTAATAAACAGAAATGAATTTCTAAATTTTTCTATTGCCTGGCTGATAGTATGAACACTAGAGCGAGCAGTTGATTAGCATTGTTTTATCTCTCAACTCTCAATCGCTTATTAATTATTTTAAAGAAAAATACTTCAAATAAAAGATGCATATAATTAAATTTTTCTACGACTGTTATTTGAAGTATTCTTCTCTAAACTAATTCATAAACGTTTGACAGAGATAAAACAATGCTAATCAACTGCTCGCTAATCACCCTTACTTAATCAATGTTTATACTAATAATTAACATTATTTTTATATAATATCCTTTTTATTATTCTAAAATAAGTTTTGTAAACTTGTTGTTTATTTGTAACTTTCATGAATAAGAACATTATTTTATTATTATAGTAGTGCTGTATCAAATTACTCTGTCTCTAACTTTGTAATTTGTTGTATAGGTATAAAATTGATACTGACGAAAATAGTTGTCTCAATTTTTTTAATAACCCTGAATATTATTTATATGTTTTTACGGTAAGTATATAAAAATAAATTACATATTGTATCCATTAAAAATTCGAGAAATCTCGTCGAGATTCTCGGCCGAGACGAGACTCCATTGTTCGAGACGCGAAAAAATCGAGACGAGAGTTAATTTTTTGTCTTCTAGACGGGACGAGACGAGACAATATAGTTTCTCGGCTCCGATCGTCTCATCAGAAACACTACTTGTGGGCGTTTACCAGGCGTCCGTCACCTCACGGGCATTCATTATAATTTTATTTTATTTTATAACTATTACCCTTCCTAGAATGTTATTTACAATTATTACCCTACAATAATGTTTAATTTTATTCTTATCTGTGTATGAATAAATAAAAATACTTTCACATGTTAAGCGCCAAGGCAGACACCTGTGTCTGTTCGTTGTTTTAATCACAGGCCCAACGCAGACACCGGTGTCTGCTTCAGTATTTGTTCAATTGTGCTGAACAGACACATTTAATCTGGATTTCCAACGGTAGAGTGTCTCTTCTGGCCCGTCCGCAAATATTCCTATACGTGGGCTGCCGTAAACGCGTCATGTTATGATTTTATGATGTGTGTTTGCTTTTGTGTCTGTTTTGGCTTACCCATGGTATGCATTTTTAGAGTTCTTCGACAGGGCCCGGCCAAAGCAGACACGCTGACATGGTCGTGATCATCATCTTAATTTAGATTATCTGCTGCTTCATCAAGTTCCATCACGTCATGATCATCGTCTTGATTTAGATTAGCTGTTAAAGTTTTAGCTGTTTCGTCTTCATCACTGAGATCCGAATATTTATTCCGTTGTAAAGGAGAATACTTCAAGTACCCGGGTCCGGAATCGGAGTCAGATTCGGTGTCGGGAGGCCTGTATAATACATCTCGAGAGTCGTCGAAATCATAAAATGGTTCTAGAAAGAAATGAAATATTGCATTTTCTTGAAGATCGATTTTCGAAACAACTTATCCTCGGCACTGTCGCTTTTACTATCACAATGCGTATTTTTTTTTCTAATGCTAATTTCAACAATCTCTTCGATCAGAAGCTCATCCTGACGATCTCTTTACAACTGCACTCGTTTCTAACAGTTTCATTAGTAAAATGCATGCGAGCAAATACAAGTTCAGACGTGTCTGCTAACAATTATGTGTCTGCCAAAAGTGTTTGTTTTGGCCCTATGATAGCTCACACGGTGTCTGCAAAACGTGTCTGCTTTGGCCTAGTGCAGCAAATTTTAATCACAGGGCCAGTGTAGATACTGTTTCATGGTACAATACAGATATAGTAATGGCTCTGTGATGAAATTATCAAAATTTTCCTTGGTGTTTAACGTTAATATATGTAAAAAGAATGTGTTAATAATTTATAAAAATTCAAATATAATTTACAGTTAATCTATAATCCTTCAACAATTACTGGGGCTTATTTTGTCGATAAGGCCATAGACCTCGATTTTTAGCCGAATGATCCCTCAGACTGGTGCGCGTGCACTTGTGTGTCAAAATTTATTGCATATTGCGTGTTCTGGAGGGTTAAGCTAAAATCACTTAGGAGGTATTGCCATGTCACCCCCGATTATGTAGCATGTAAGTTGCAAATAATGAAATTATCTAAGGTATAATCATAATGTGATAAAGAAATATTCAATCGCAGATATCGCAAAACCAAACCTGGAGGTACAACCTTTGAGCTTTAAGCCATCGAATTATTGATTTGTGCTAATTTCTTTGTCATATGTCAACTCCTAATAAAAATATACCCAATTTTCCGGATTATCCGGACTTTCTATTATTCAGAGCAGGTTTGGTTCCGTCATTTTAGATAAACTGTTTTTCACTGTAGTTTCAAAACCGACCGAAATGATATATTTATTTAAATTTGAACATCTGCAATCTCTTGTTTCCCTCTTCTATTTGTAAATCTCTTTGGTTGGGTGGTTTTTGAGCAAACTTGTTGAAATTTGAAATGCAATTTCTGGTGGACTCGAAGTGGACTCCGTTGAACTTAAATTGATTTCCTCGGAGCAAATTGTTTCCTCTGCGCGATTGTCTCGACCCCATGTAGACTGTGGCGGTAGTTCTCGTTCTGAATGCGACTTACATTATGTTTCGTATAAGGTTATAAGGAAATGAGTTGAGCGAGACGCACACAAAAGTATTCATACTGTTTAATACACCCCACTACAAATACAAATAGCAGATAGGTTGTTTGCATATTAGTTATGAATTGGAGAAATGGGACGAATTCAATCTAAAGAGTGTCTACAATACACATTATAATGAACACAATGTAGCACAAGTTATACAATAGTTTATATTTGTATAAGGAAGAACTCTATTCAAAATGCATAATATGTAGAATTATATGGAATATAATAGCTCTAATAGACAAAAATTGTCTTTGTAATTCTGTAAAGATATTTTATTGGTTATTGTATAAATAATGGTCTTAACTTCCAAAAATTTGAGGATAATATATTTTCCGCCATGTGTCAAAACCTTTTGCAAAAATTTTCGGACAAAATAATAAAATGTGTTAAATTACAAACTGTGTGTTGAGTTAGGCCATGTTAATGTACTCGTATGTTTAAAAAAATCAGAGCGTCTGCGTCACATTCATCTATTTTTCCTGATGCAACAAATACACCAAATTATGTAACACGAGGGGGGTGTCTTATCTGGAAGATGAGTGCTAATACTAATACTGCTTATACTTCTTGCTAAAGGACGAACACTTGAGAAGGAAGAACACACATACACTTCACTTATACTTTATGAACACTACGGACATGGATATTACTTGGGTTTTTAATAACTAATAACTTTATTTACAATAACACTAATCCTAACATAACTAAGCCATTACTAATAAGTTACATTTCGTAACCCAGCGCCGGGCGGGCGTCGCTCAAAACTAAGACACTACATTCCGTCAACTAACGTCTTCCCGACGCGACGAACTCATCTAGACTCTTCAAAACAAAACGCTATCTTCAGGACAGGATTATCTTATACGGGGTGCATAGGGTAGAGCAGCCAAAGTCACGCACGTATACATAATAATTTCTAAACCTAATGATCAAGAAATATATGTCGTGACTATCATAATACAAAAAGAATTTCTAAACTGAATTTTGACTTAAATAGATAAACAGAGTTGAAATATGAATATTGAAACTATAATTTAGAAAAGTTTATAAAAAGTTATTTATCTATTATTGCTCTTACCCTCGCCTTGTCACAATTATATGCCTGCTCCTGCTAAACGTGCAAAATTTTAAGTATCTGTCGTTCGCTTGACTATCGTCCAGTTGACCATTGTCGAGTAGTTCATCGCCCAGTTATCGCGTAACTGAATATTTCTCTGTCACACTCGATCCTCCTTTTATATAGGTCGCCAATTCAATGGCGACTTATACTATTCAAATTTTTCGATTGTCGTCTAGTGAGTTAATAAAAAAATTCGGTTTGGCCAACTAGTAAGTAAAAAATTATTTAATAATTTGTTAAGTGGTATACAGGATTTAGCTCTACAGTTTGACGTTTATCACATGAACCCACGTGATCACAACAATTGTTGTTTTTTGAAAGAAAACATAAGCAAGGCAAGGGTATATATATATATATATATATATATATATATATATATATATATATATATATATATATATATATATATATACATATACATATTTGTATACCTACCTATGTATACAAAAATACTTATAGGTACCTATACATAGTAATTTTTATTTATGAATATGATCACACTGTTACCGCTAAACACTATATTTTTGTTTCTTCATCAGGTATTCGTAGTAGACCTAGGTCAGCAAAAATTACGGACTTTTATGATTTTAAGTTGACATCACTAATCACTATTATGATGAAGTTTCAATTTCTGACTGTTTCCAAAACAATAATAATGTATCGTTTTTATTTATTTGGATAAACTGTAAAAAAATCAAAGTATTATTATTAATTAAAACGATAAATAAATATTAAAAGATAATAAATTCAACTAACACTATGATAAACAATAACACTAATTTAAAGACTAAGAATATTATAAAATACTTAAACACTAAGATTATTTATTTAAACTATATTGTAACACGAGGGGGGTGCCGAGTAGAATGAATGATACTACTGATTACTCCAACGATGATACACTTTATCTTACTGGTGGACGCCTCTGATGATTGGCGTCCACGACTTCGTGCGAAGGACGAACACACATACACTAACACTTTACACTTGATGAACACTGCGGTCGTGGACACTACTTGGTTTTTAATAACTAAACTTTATTTACGTGATTATTAATTAACACTAAGCCTAACATACACAACTAAGCAAGTACTAAACTGTTACATTCCGTAACACAGCGGGCGGGCGTCGCCCCAAAACTAAATGTCTCGTCAAGACAAAACACGTCTTCCCGACGCGACGAACTGATTTCCGACTCTCTTACATCTTAACTCCACGACTTACTAAACTCGTCTATCTTAAAACAAAACGCTATCTTCAGGACAGGATTATCTTAGGGGTACGGGGTGCATAGGCTAGGTCATCCAAAGTCACGCACGTATACATAATAATTTCCAGACATAATTATCAACAAATAAATGTCGTGACTATCATAATACATTATGAATTTCTAAACTGAATTTTGAGTTAAATAGATAGAGTTAAAATATTAATATTGAAACTATAATTTAAAAAAGTTTATAAAAAGTTATTTATCTATTATTGCTCTTACCCTCGCCTTGTCACAATATTTATCTCACTTATTTATTTATATAATTACATTAACGTTCAGTACTCGTCGACTATTTGTTTATATCACGAACTATTCAATTCACGACGCTTGTTTAAATGAGACTGTCCGGTTGTCTTCCCTGTAGTGTTTATGTAACTCCGGGCTTCGTTTTCTAGAATATTCGGAACGATAAAAACATCGAGTACAATAGATCACATCACCCTAGTAATTACACAGGTTTGAACAAGTCTGTTTACGTCGCACGACTGTCCGCGGCTGTTGCGTTATCGCTAAAAATAGAAACTCGCTCATCGCTGCGGCGACGATGGCGACGGTTAGCCCTCTACGTTACAATAATTCACAGAATATTTATAAATTTTACGACTAAATTGTAAGATAAATGTAAGTCATTTATTGCACTTGCAATTCAAAGACAAAACAAAACCTTCTAATGTTAGGAACGTGTAAAAAAATTACTATTTTACAGTGTCGTAACTAGGGCGTGGCAAAGGTGGCGCACGCCACGGGCGCAAGATTCTTAGAGGCGCAAAATTTTAATCATTTATATGGCTTTAGATCAAATATTTCTAAAATCTATTTTCTAAATTTAAAAATAATTATCTACAGATAGGTCAGACGACAAGGTGTTTATTGTGAAAATAATTGGTGACAAGTTGGCGTGAACTTTATTCTCTTTATAGGGACCTCCAAAAAGACATACTAATTTTGCACCCTCTAGCGACCCTGGATTTTGCCGCAATTTTAATTGAAAATTTTGCAAGAATACAAAATTAATGCTGCAATTCTGAACAAACCTGTAAGTCTTACAGATCTGTAATTCTGTAAATAATGAACAAAATCGCACCGAAAACTGCCACTATTATGTATAATTTTATATTAATCAACAAAAATGGTTGCGTTTTTGTCAGTTTCTTTACAGATGTACAAATCTGGAAGGCTTACAGATTTGTTTAGAATTGAAGCATAAAGCTCGCAATTTCTTGTACATAAAAGGGTTCGTACATTTTTTGCTTAGGATGATCTCGCAAAGAGTTGTGTTAAAAAATAGTTAACCAGAATAATACTTAGTATCTATCTTGTTCCATTTAAACCATCCAGTATTGTAGTGAATTGAGCATAGTTTTAAACTCTCTGATTGGCGAAATTGGAGACAAGAGACAAGTTTACCCAATGTAATTTCGTGTACTTAAAACTGGCGCCATCTACTGAATGGCTTAAATGGATCAGAGTATAATAGATTTTACTATGTATAACAGTTTATTATTCATGATTTGTAAATAATTTTTTTCAACTCTTTCGTACAAATTTATCCATTACTCTGACGCAGTTAAAGTTACGAGAACGCGGTGTGATAATTTTAATTCAGCATGAAGTCATGTTTTATACCTTGTTCTATTTTAGCCATTCAGTATTGTAGACAATAGGGAATAGTTTTAACTTCTCTGATTGGCTAAAATTGGAGACAAGAAACAAGTAGGTATGTCGTAACTAAATAGAGAAGTGGTTCTTAAACTTTTTCCTTAGCGACCCACTTCGCTTCCCTATAAATTGTAGCGACCCAACAAAATTTTGTTACTTCAAAATTTTTATATTTACAACCCATAACCTGTATTAATTTAATAATTATAAAATAAATACACACTAATGGATACAAAGATTTTATATTTTTATAATTTAACTCAGATGTAACAAAAACAAAAATATTATTTTAGCTAATGTACCTACAAAATAATTTACAAACATTTCACCGTTTGTCGCGACCCATAGTTTAAAAACCGCTGGAATAAAGATAGTAGTGATTTAGTTAAGTCCCAAGTTTAGACTTTAGATAGAGTAATAATATACATTATTAATTTCGAGATCAATTTATATTAAATATACACGTAAAATAAATAAAAATACGAAAAATTGGTCAGGATCGTCGGATGTTGGAATAGGATCGCAATAAAAAATCAACTCCTCATATGCATACGTTTCGGCGTTTATTACACCTTCATCAATGCTAAATCGAAGAGATATCAATGTAAATAATTTGTACATAAACATTATACACGATTCCAAATAACGAACACAATAAAATTCCTATTACCTCTGAGTTGTTTATGAATACAAAAAAAATATTTTTAGCAATTAATAATACGTCGGATATCTTTTAAAATCTAAACAAGACTACCGTTGATTTAAACAGAGTCCGAAAAATAAAACAGGAATAAACTTCTTAAAATAAAAATTAAAACAAATTGATAACATTTCGACAGATCTTTTGTATCGGATCTAAAATTTACGCTTTTTTCATTAATAAAAATATGAGTCATTTCTAAAAAAATTTTTTTTTTGAAATTACTGTCATAATCTAAAATTGAAACATTGTCAAAATCAAAACGATGTTATACATCAAGGCTGTGCTTGGATAGAGCAGTCTTACTGTCTAATTTTTTACAATCATTCTTAAGATTATTCATTGTATTTTTTAAATATTGTTTTGTTTGGTCCGCACAACCTAAACAATTTATTTTGTAAATTACTATGGATTTGTATTGTATGTAATCTTTATCTTTCATTTTGCTGAACCTAACCTACTTTTTTGCTATCGTGGAAAATAATTCGTATATTACCAGTTTTTAAAGTTTTTCTATGTTGTGTGATAAGTATTTTATTAGAGGGATTATAAAATAAGTGTTATTATTGTTATTGATTATATTGTTATTGTTGTCTCTATTTGTTAAATGAAATATTTTATTTATGAAAGTATTGGGATAACCGTTCGTTTTTAATTTATTTAAGTTGAAAATCTGTTTATGAAACTGCATACCACTTAGCGTTCTTATTCTATGTATATATCCTTTTACTACACCTATTATTTGGCTGATCGAATTATTTGATTTGTAATGGAACATTCTATCTGACGTGGATGAATTTTTGTAACAATTCGTAACAATATAGATTTTGATATGTTTGCAAAAATCATACATTTTCCCTCTAATAAAACACTTATCACACAACATAGCAAAAACTTTAAAAACTGATAATATACGAATTATTTTCCACAATAGCAAAAAAGTGGGTAACTTGTTCAGCAAAATGAAAGATAAAGATTACAATACAAATCCAATGTAATTTACAAAATAAATTGTTTAGGTTGTGATCGCTAAACAAAACAATATTTAAAAAATAGTATTAATAATCTAAGAATGATTGTAAAAAATTATACACTAAGATTGCTCTATCCAAGCATATCGTTGATTTACAACATCGTTTTGATTTTGACAATGTTTAAATTTTAGATTATGACATTTACAAAAAAGATTTTTTTTAGAAATGACTCATATTTATAATATCAAAAAACCGTAAATTTTATATTTTATACAGAGGATCTGTCGAAATATTATCAAATTGTTTTAAAGTTATGCAAATCATTTATATTTCGCGCTAATTGTTAATTATATTTTAATAAGTTTATTCTTGTTTTATTTTTCTGACTCTGTTCAGATTTCAAAAGTTGTCCAACGTATTATTAATTGTTAAAAATAAAAATTAAATATTATCCATAAACAACTCACAGGTAAAAGAAATTTCATTGTATTCTTTGTTTGGAATTGTGTATAATGTTTATTTAAAATTATTTACATTGATATTTTTTCGATTTAGCACTGTTGAAGGTATAATAAACGCCGAAACGTATGCATATGAGGAGTTGATTTTTTATTTTGATCTTATTCTAACATCCGACGATCCTAACCAATTGAAGTTTATCTGGAATCGACAATTCATATCTTAAAAAATACTAATAAAACAAATAGAATACACCCCAAGCTGCAACTAATAATAGACAAATAGTTAACTAATTACATACCTATTTAATGTACTCATATCTATGAACAGAATATGTATCTGTAATAATAGAATAATAAATAAAATAAATAAATAAATATATCATCACGGCATATTACCCATTGCTGGGTGTGCCAATCTGCTTTATACACAGAATTCGGTAATGATGATGACATATTTGTACCGTGCGGGCGTTTACCAGGCGTCACCTCACGGGCACTCATTAATAATAGAATAATCATAATTAATTTTAAAATATCACCGTTATCGAAAAATCAAAACTGTCATTAATTAATTCCTGAATATATACGTTCAGTAATTCAGTAATTTGTAAAAATATGACAGCTTCGACGTAAAAAAACGTGAATATTTCAATTCTCATCCGAAATTTGTCCATGATCTTCATTAACTCTGTTTGCAGAACAGGGTCTAGCTAATCAAACATCTCGCTTTCAGTAAAAAAAAGATATATATATATATATATATATATATATATATATATATATATATATATATATATATATATAATGTGGCCAGCACATTTTACCTCCCGTCAATATTATAATACAAATATTAGGTACTCATATATAGGTACATATAAAATTTATTAAAATTTGTTGGTATTACTTGATCCTTTAGTATGATTGTATGGGTGATGAGAATAATTGGAGATGCAGTCGTAGTAAACAGTGTTCATTAAATAGTAGTTTAATTAACTTTCCTACGTTTCATGAATCATGACAGGGACAGTTAAAGTACAGTTGGAAAATAAGATCCTTACCTTACAAAATCAAAATTGTAAGGATGAAAATGTCGTCAAAAAATATCAAAGGTAATAAAATGTGTGCATACATCAGAAACAACTAAAGATAACTGTTATCTTTAGTTGTTTCTGATGTATGCACGCATTTTGTTACCTTTGATTTTTTTAACATTTTCTTCCTTACAATTTTGATTTTGTAATGTAATAATCTTATTTTCCAACTGTACTTTAACTATCCCTGATGATGATTCATTTGTAATCGAGACGTAGGAAAGTTAATTAAGTTATTACTTAATAAACACTGTTTACCACGACTGCATTTCCAATTGTTCTCATCATCCCTTTAATAGTACATTAAGATACAAGTTTCATAAGACATGATTTTAGCGCACGCGGCTTTCTTAGAAACGAGCGGCTTTCCGCGAGTTTTCTAAGGGGACAAGTGCGCTGAAATGTCTTATGAAACATGTATTTTATACTATTTTTTCTATTTGGGTCATTTTTTCAAAAAATGTACGTTATTTCAAGTCCAGGAATTTCAATTTCGGTTGTTTAATATGTACTTTATGAAACTTATTTGGATGTCATAAAGAGGTACTTTATGACATCCACATGGGTTTCTTAAAGTACATATTAAAGAACCAAAATAGAAAAAATATATTACTTAACAAAGTTTCTTGCAACAGATTATGTACATATTTGCAGTAAAATTATTTTTTCGCCACTCTTCATGTAAGTGTTCAATTATAACTTTATTGTTTATTATTCTGGAAGGGATGTAACTCATTACAGGACAAGTCCTAAAAGCATTACAAATCGTACTGTTTTTGTTCATTACCTTGGAAAACAAAAATAATACATATTTACCTAACAAAAGTACCTATATCACTTGATTCAAAAATTTTACCTATACCAATAATTATAGCTGTGTTTTGAAATTATAAATTGATGACAATATTTGTGTTAATTAACACGACTTTCGAAAACATATTAATACGTAACACGTCTGAAAATTGTCACAGGACTTATACAGACTTCCAATACTCGCCGACGGCTCATACTTGAATAGTGGGCAACACTCCTCCTGTAAGAGAATACTTTCCGGATATATAACGTAAATAACTGTTACACGCGTGTTAAATACATTTCATATTGACAGTAATATTTTTATTATTGCAATCGTCATTATTGTGTCAGTGGAGTATTTACAACATTTAAGTGTACAATTATAATTATAAACATTTTAAAGGTTGTATATCGATAATTTGTTAAATTTAGCGTGTATGGTGAATAATTTGCGTCGTGAACTAAAAAAATTATGTAGTTTTTGAAGATAAAATGATTGGTATAAAAATTGACAGCTGTCACAAATGAAATGGAAGAATTTTTTTTAAATGGGTCACTCAGAAGCGTCCTCTTCGCGATCCTGAGTACTGGTTTGGAACCAGTAATAATTCTGCAGCTATCAACTAGTACTAGTTCTTTGCCAAAGTAGAAAGTTAAGAAGAAACACCAGATGTGTTGTTGTAACTTTGTATTGGTACTAGTTGGATACGAATAAATAAATAAATAGTAATATTTGAATAACTTAACTGTTCTCATGGTGTAGCATATTTTGCAAGATTTTATAAAACAATGGACCGTATTATGAGCGGATTTTTATAATAAAAGCACTTTTAATCGTATTACAGGGACTTATTCAAGAAAACTCATGATCGAAAAGAACAACGCCCTTAATATAAAATATATCGTTGCATATTAAAATAGTTTTGGAAGCAATATAAACTGTATGTTCTTTGCAGAGAGTATAGTTGAACAAATACAAAACAGAATCCTATTAAAACAAATAGTATCCGTCCGTATTCAAAACTATTTGCAAATCTTCACTATCTTATACAATTTTCTTGTTGTAACCATCTTTTATGCAGCATGTTTCCTTTCTTGCAAATTTTCTTCCTGCAACGATTGCATACGAGTACAAGAGCTGGTATCCAGGTTATAAGATGGGATGGCAGTGTTTTTAGATGATTCGGGGATTCCTGCTGTTTTCTTGCTTTATTCTGCCTCCTGCACAAGGAGTCTGCTCACGTTTGTGATTGTGGATTATTTGAATGAGATCTGCAAGCATATGGAATTTTTAGCAGACCGTACAGGGAGAACGAATTATGAAATAAGGTTTTCTGAAGTAGGTTTATTTTTTTGTATGTCCTAAGGTAATGGGAATAGAATGCTATGTGGTTTTAGGGTGTATAAAAATATCGATTACAATAAAATTTCAAATACAGAAATACATCATTGCGGCTTATATATTCATAATATTATTTTTAACTTTTCTTATTAAATAATACTTATATTATGTTTTTGTTTTTTGACATGTTATGTCATTCATAGTTCACCCTAAGATCAAGCTGCTGATTTGCACTTGAGATAAGTGTAGTCTGTCTAGGCCACACGAGAATACAGGCCTGATTGCTTAATTCGTGACGTCACAGCTAGCCTCTTGCTGTCACGCCACGCCTCGAACGACAGCAGTGTAAGCATAAGAAATATATGGAATTTTAAACAAATAGGATAGTAAAATGTGATTTATATCTATTTTTATGCATTCAGTAAAAGCTCATGTAAAATTAAATGTCTGTTGATAAAACCGGGGAATAGAGTGATATATTTTAGTTGCAACATTCGGAAAACTTTTGTATAATTAATCTGGAAAAATTATGTTTATAAAATATTATGGTCTTCAAATTACTAAAAATCCAAATATATAGTTTCTGTTATACGAGTAAACAGTCTGGTCAGTATGATAATGTGTGTAATTTCACTTTTCAGGATAGTATATTAAATTTCAAAAAAGAAGTTAAATAGGTACTGAAAATTGTTTAAATTTAAGTTCAAATTTAAAAAAATTCGCACCTTACCAGTTGTTCATTTTTAATTAAATTTGTATTTTCAGTTATAAAAGAAGCACTCAAAAAAAAAAACTAAAATGGTACCTATTTAAAATAATTGTAAATTAAATGAACTAATATTTAATTATTGCCAATTTATTGCATTGACATAAATACGAGGTGGAATTAATTAATTTTTGTAAATAACATTCTCTTAAGTATTCAAAACGGAAAACATACATTGGTATTTTGACCATTCTATATAATCGAAAAAAAATATTGTTCATTGTTAGTAGTTTCGAGAGAAATTTTTATGTGAGATTAATAACAGAAATATTGCATATTATGCTGCAACGAAAATCACTCACCCTGCTTAGATAAAATAAAATAAATATATCATCATGGCATATTACCCATTGCTGGGTGTGCCAATCTGCTTAGATAGAAACACTTAAACTTTTTTGTTAAATTTTGCAGTGTAACTTGTAAAAAATGTATTATTATAGTTTTTCTTGGTATTGTTTCAATGTTTTCTGTAGGAGTATGATAGAATAATAAAACATTCATTGTATCTCAGAAATTAAAGCCATAATTTTTATGCTCTCGTTTCAAAACCGTTTTAGGGATAAATAATGGATAAAAATGAAAAAAATAAAATAATACATACAGAAACGAGTTTGAGATGATTTCTTCAAATACACGTTATCTTATTCATTTTCCAGGAAAACAAATACATCACTAAAATAGTTTCCTAGTGGTGCACTTTTATCTAATTAACCATCGTACCTCTTCTTACACATTTACACATACCCATAGTTTCCGCGATCCCAATGTATTTATGCCTACACACGTTGTTTGGGACACCTGTATATTTAGACGAATAGATTTATGTTTAATTAAATATAATGAGACAGACCAGTGCTTATGAGTTCAGGTCAAATATAAATCTTGCCCATTCTGCTTAATTTTATTAATGTTGTGGTTATGTCCCAATCGAACTATTCCCGGAAACAAAATATTGGTATTATTTTTGAAATTCAGAGTCTCTATTTTATTTTGAATAATAGGTAATTTCTGAAAGCAGGTTAGGTAAACATATTTTTTTTTATTAAACTTATCTCATTCTCTGAAATAGTAAATAAATCAAAAGCTTACTGACAATAATTGAGATTATCGAGAATTAAATTACATTTCTTTCAGAATGCATAGTTTCTTTTATCACAAACAATTAAATATAAAAATCTGATGTGGACACCACACGACTTCCTTGTACACAAGACCAATATGAAGTATAGGCCCAAGTATAAAATTCCACGTATTTGACGTAATTTGACATTAGCATCTATTTTTTATTTTTTTGTTATTTTTTGTCCTAATCTATAGCAAGCTTCATTACAAAAACCAAAAAGTATATAAGTTTTAAATATACATATCTCGCTTATACAAAGGGCTAATTTAATAATACTTGATGTGCTAAACACAGAATTTCATTCTGTAAAATTTTTAATTGAAGCATTTATTTCTAAAATCAAAATGAAACCATTTTATTGAAGAAAAACTGTTGACAACTTCAGGTAATATGTCACTTCCTGTTAGCCTGTTTTAACCAAAATCTACTATGTTATTCCAATTGACATAAAAGTCTTATACTTATACCAAATTTGAAAAGTGTTAGATTATATTTTAAAATAGTTTTTCATTAAAATCTATTATAGGCTTCAAATAAAGTACCATTTCTAGAAATTATGTAATGACCAAAAAGGGAAGTGCACAACTAAATAATGTTATAGTAGTCCTAAATACAAAATTTCAACTTTCTACGGCTTACCGTTTTCGAGGTATGCGAGATACATACGCACGTACGCACGTACGTACAGACGTCACGACGAAATTAGTCAAAATGGATTCAGGGATGGTCAAAATGGATATTTCCGTTGAAATCTGAAAATCGAAATTTTTCGCGATTACAATACTTCCTTTACTTCGTACAAGGAAGTAAAAATCTGGTGTGGCCTTCACAATACCTCCCGTCATTTACAGCCCGAGTAACAAAAAATATTAGATTAGCGAGTTTTACTTTTTTTAAACCCCTCAACAGGATTAAATCCCAATTACACAGTAGGTTCACATTCACACACATCCATGCCTTAGTGGGATTCGAACACAGAGCCCCGAGGGCACTCAACTCATGAGGCGTTGCTCTAAACATTGAGCCACCGGAGATATAATAAAATGAAGATTAACTTTAAATAGAATAGAATTCAAATTCAAAAATGAGGATTAGCTTAAACATTTTTGTGAATCGTTAATTTTTATTAAACTAAATACATACCTGCTTTACTTATGCTGGAAACTGTATTGAACTCCTTTTCTATTGTTCTATTTACTTTTTTTCTTTTTAAAAGGTTACTAATATTATTTTGAAATGATTAGTTCTTTGACAGTGACATTTATCTGTCAGTTACATACATTTGAATAACTGCGTTTTGTTTGTTTAAAGCGTAGACTCTGGGATTTAAATTATAGATAATTTTATAAATTTATCCATAAAATATATAGAAAAAGTGTTAATGCAAATCTATAGAACATTTAATAATCTTTAATTTTTATAATTACATTAATCTCGAAAAAATTACATTTAAAGGTATTTTTCGAGGAAAAACTATTTTGAGCTTCTAGTAAAGTGCCATTTGCGGTTATCCGATTTTCACCAAAATCTAATGGGCACTTTCCATTACAGAAAAAGTTCGAAATACAAGGTTTTAAAATTTTCTGAATAATAGTATTTGAGTTAGAGTGGAGGATCCACACACACATACACAGGGACCTTAAAACGTGGTCATTTACCAAAATCTCGATATGCGATTTATAACACGATCCCTATACCTCCCTTACCAAGAGTAGCAGGAGGTAAAAATACTTTTCTGAAAAAGATTGTATCACATTTCATATGAAATTAAAAGGTAAATTGTAGTACACTTTTATTACCTACAAATGTCAAATAACACGTTACGATATTAAGTTTGAATATCACATGTCATTTAAATTATATGTCAGTAAACTATAAATTGCACACAAGGTATACATACATATGAACTTTTCAACGAGGAAATTATAGATTGAGTACCTATTTGGGAACTGTAAAGAAAGAGTTGGAGGTAATTTTTCATAAATATGTATGTGCATAGATGAATTACAAAATTGTCTTACAAATAGCAAAACTTGCTATGAAAATATTAGGCTAGTACTTATAATTTCTGTATGGTATATTCAACATTTCAATGAAATATGGTTTGTTATTAACTTTAAAACTAAATACGTACTTACTCGTACCTATAAAAGAATTTCTATATTTAAATATATAATTACAAATATATAATTATTGATTTTATTATGACTGTAAAGCAGTTTAAACTTTTAACTATTGGTGATAATGGTGATATATACTCGTATGAAAAACGCTAATGGTTTGGATTAAAAAGTGTAGATGGCTCTGAATGATTTACGGAGTAAAATTTAGCGCATTTATGACATGAAATAATTAGGAGAAACTTCTCTGTCATTAAATGCTGCACTGCAATTGGTTATTAAAAAACCTTATTTTGTCTTTAATTGAAATGAAAAGTACTGATAAAATGAAAAATTGCTAAACAAGTAATCAATACGAATGAGTTTCTATGAATAACCGCCCGATGTTTCAATACTGAACATATTCAAATGGAGTGAACTTTCGACATTTTTGTAGTACGTGAAAATGAAGAGTTAGTGCATACCTAAATGAAAAATTGAAGTATTGCGAAAATTTATAGAAATGCATAAATTATTACTGAGAAAAGTAAAATACGAGGTATAAAATGTTACTTAAGATTATGTAACACGCGTAAGAAATATGATGGAGATACGTATTATATTACCGTAGAAATTCTACGTACTTATTCTGGATAAATTTAGATAATGTATGGTAAATTCTTGAGATACTTCTAAGCAATAAAAAGTATTAGCACAGAGGTAACAGGCGAAGATGTATGGTAAATGTATTACATATTTATGAATATTATCCCGCACAGCAAATATAGTGCTTCATTTTCTGAACTTCCTATACCTGCCTAATTTGAGTACCAATAAATATACAATAAAGCCGAGACTGTATTGTGATTATTTTACTAAGTTTAAAAACCCGGTTTGTATTTTACATTTACATGCAAGTATCCAAATTAGACAAGTTATGAAGTAAAGCTGCGTTCAGAGCTACTGAATTATAAATTACAATTATTAATTACTAATAGTAATCTGTTGGAGCGTCTTAAAACTACCGGTTTTAAATCTGAAATGAACAAGAGGTACCGAAGTCGTTAGAGGCCAAAAATAAATAATTCTCAGTACCTATCGCCAGAAATTTTACTGCACCTCCTATATCTATACCCTTCGCATTGTACGGCCGATGAGTAACTTTTTAAACGTCCTCCTTCAATATTTACATCTCCAACAAAATATGTGAAGTAAATTGACGTACTTATAATAGCTTCAAAAGACATGATGATTTTATTTTTTCGTATCAACAAAAAACATTGTTAGTTAACATAAAATAATCATCTGGTGTTTTATTTGTTTCCCGTATTGTATTAGTACTCGTAGCAATTTCTTAAGACCATCTTAACGAAATTAAAACTTGTATCTCCGCTCTGTTACCGTACATAAACGCTGAGTAGGAGTGGGAGGGTGCATCAAGTACTAATGGAATAATACAGAAACCACTTGCTTTCATCACCACCTTCGCAGAATAATTAAAAAACTAATTCACTCTTCGCTTCCCCGAGATAGAAAACGCACACGTAACAAGATTGATTGTGCACACAATTCCAGATAGAATAATATAAGAGTACTGTAGGTTATCTCGTAATAATATTCCCTTTTTGCGAGATAAATCTGGTTCATGTACAACCAGTAGGTATATATATATATATATATATATATATATATATATATATATATATATATATATATATATATATATATATATATATATATATAACCAGATTGAAAAAATCTGATATGGCAAGCACATTACCTTCGGTCAGTTCTATCTATTTTGTAATAGTGTTGCACAGCGAGGCGAGAGTATTCTCGCATCTCGCCTCGTCTCGTTGCATTATGCGAGACGAGAACGAGAGCGAGATTGCAGTTTCAAATTCGAGGCAAGATCGATATAACAACTGCGAGAAGCGAGAAATCTCGCGAGAATCTCGCAATAGAAAGTATTTGTAACTTTATAGCTTTGATTCATAAATTCAATTAAAAATGCACCGTACAAGGAGTGGAATCAACGCTAATTCATGCATAGAACACGTAAATGTGAAAATTATATGAATTCACCATTTTTTTTGGGTTCATCTAGAGTCGGTTAGTATTTCAGCCCCTATTTCACCCCAGTTAAAACCACGGTTAATAAAACTTGTCGCCCCTGAACAGTAAAGAATGTTATATTAAGCGTCGATGGGAGCTAACATGGAAAGAAGGGGAGTGATTGGTTGCCGGCGGGTTACCAGTGTAGCAGTTTTTTTTATGATTTAATCTTACTTAAATAGTGGCATATATATAATAAAAAAGTGTAGATACTTTTAGTTACAAAAAATATATTTTTTATGTTTAATTCGTTTTACTGATGACAGAATGTGTTAATTAAAAGATGTTCGTATTGAAATAGTTTAGAGATCACAATTTGATAATAAATTAGATATTTTAGAGGCAAATTAAATTATTTAACAACATCACATTTTCTGTTGACCGTAAATGAATAAACATTAGGTTTGTTCGCACAACAAAATAAGCAACTGATTGCTAATTTTTCAGTACGCGTGCGTAGTTTGAAATTGGCTGCTAATTGGAAATATTTGTGTTCTGCGAGCAGAATGTTCTTACTACCATCTGC
Organism: Harpalus rubripes; assembly: GCA_963082715.1. NCBI lineage: Eukaryota > Metazoa > Arthropoda > Insecta > Coleoptera > Carabidae > Harpalus > Harpalus rubripes. Next base: position 24,401,012 of record OY720454.1, on the reverse strand, counting down.
AAAGGTTTTTATCTTATTATGATTGTTGTTGCCGTCATTTGCAATTGTCACGGAATGAATTTACAATCTTTAAAATTTATTTGTGCGTTTATTTCTGGTTTACTTAAATTTATACTCGATAATCTACATGACAATATGGCAAATATTTAGTGGTTTGGAAGAATTTATAATAAATGATAATTTGGTTTCTCGTTTTGGTTAGTACTAGTCACTGTACTAGTACAACAATGCTCATTAATAGCCAAAAATTCCACTGCGCATGTCACAAACTAAAAATTTCTTTAAAATTCGCGGACTGTTTTGACAGTTGAAAACTGATCAGGGATTGAAATATTTTGCTGAACGAACAGACGATTTTTAATCGTAGGTTTAAAATTTCTCTTGTGCGAACACTTTTAAACAGATGCGCATGCTCAGAATCGTTTGTGACGGTTTCTGACTGTTGTGCGAACAAATCTATGTTCGTATTGAAACAATTTGGTGACCACAGTTTAGTGTTCCGTCTCTTTATTATAGTTATACGACTGCAAATACATGGAAGACGGTGCTATTGGTGTGAACTTGTCTCTTGTAGTTAAACAGTTACGTAAATAAGTAGTGCGCAAGCGCTTATTTTTATAGCGAGACTCTCGTGCGAGAACGAGATGAGACCCAAAAAAGTGCGAGAACGAGAGCGAGATCGAGATTACAGATCCGAAACCGAGACGAGATCGATATTTTTTATTTCTCGTCTCGTCTCTACTCGCGTGCATCACTAATTTTGTAGAAATTTCATACAGAAAGTTGCATGCAAAAGATTCTATTTCTTGTACATTACCTTCAGGCAGTTGTATGTATTTTATACAAATTCCTTACAGAAAAGTTTCTAGCAAAAGATCCTATATATTCAGTAAAATTATAAGACAAACATACTATGTCAATTGCACTTGACACTGATATCTTTAAATCAGAATTTTCTTAATATAGTAGCTGTTTCCATACCTGGGTACTTTATGAAATTTAATTCCTTTTTAATTTTTTAACTCTATATCCATTTAATATGAAGTATAAAATGCAGTCAAATCGTAAGAGGATAAAATATTTTAAATAAAATATTTTTAATAACATTAAATGTGAAAAAATTATATTTAACATAGGTTTTTCAAGAAAAATTGTTAAAATCTTTAAATGAGGGTACTTCCGGTTAACCAATTGTAACCAATCAGCTCTTCATCCACATGCACACACACACACACACACACACACACACACACACACACACATACATACACGCGCGCACATACACATACACGCACGCACGAGCGCGCACACACACACACACACGCACGCGCACACGCACATCGTAAAAATACTAAAACCGTATTCTAAAACAGTGTAATTAGGAAAATTGTATTCTAGGGATCCTAAAACGTGCTTATTGATTAGAAACTCATCCTCGAATTTTTTGACCAAAGACAATACCTTCCTTACCTAAAGGTGACGGAAGGTAAAAAGGGTGACAATTGACTATTTATTTTACTATTGTTTAAATTTGGTGGAAAAAGTTTTTAAATTTTCCTTTGATTTTTCCGGAAGCGATATTATTGTTCACTTGTTTTTAGATTTTAAGTTTGGTTGTATAAACTTGGAATGCTTGTTTACGAAAAATTAATGGCCACATTTAGTAATCAATAATAAGCTGTAATGATTATTTATTTATGTAGGTAAAAATAATTTGTATAATTTTCTATATATTATGTTTCAATAAAACCGATTGATAAATTTGTATAAATCATAATTGCCCATTCATTAGAACAATACGATAATGTACCTTTTATGTTTCATAAAATATCCGATAATATGTATATCTTAATGTGTTTTATCATTATTATCTCACATGCTATAAATAAATACCTACATTAGATCCTTATTAGTATAGGCTCCGTAAAAAAATAAATAGCTGGAACTGGTCTGTCTGTGTCTGCGAGCGATCCTATCGAGAGAACATAAAATATTTATTCCTCACGGAAGTTTTTATTTGAAGGAACTGGCAAAGTTTTAATTTAATTGTAAAGAGGAAGGAATTCCCCACAAATAGTGGTCGCTAAATAACGTAGCAAACGCAATTATAGTTAAGAGATTAATTAAAATAAATTTCCAAAACAAGTTTCAAGTCTTGTATATCACAGTAAGTTTGAAACTTTTTTAACTGGGAATGGGAAACAAAAGTTAATTTCAAATTCATTTGTCCTGGAATGAAATTACATTCTATTACCGGGAGATTCTTAATCACTAGTCTTGCTCTAATTTTATTTCTCTAAAAATTTACACAAGTATGCGGGCATTGTTTTTATCTATATAAAACATTATAATGAGATCTTGCAAAAAAATAACATATATGTTTTCTTCTGATTCGTATAAGTACTTTTTCTATATAGTATTATTAAATGATTTTCTGTTCAAATTTCTGTATGTGTACGGGTGTTCCAGGACGAGCTTACGCTGTCGTTATTTTAAAAACTATTCAATATTATTTTACGAAATTTAGTACCTAGGGGTTTTGCCACATGCCCGTTCCAATTAAAATATTCTCAAAGCACTAGCACTTCCGGTTTGGCCGGAAGTAGACTCTAACTTTCTTATTTTAACCGGAAGTGCTACACTGTAAAGTTTTAACGTAGCTGCAACTACCTTTATGGGTTGAAACTATATGCAACCCCAAGGTAGAACAATCCTTCCTTTTTAAAAGGTCGATGCACCAATCTCTATTTAGGGTAGTAAAACCTACCTTACTCCCAGGTAGACACGATACGACCCTTCATATAGTGGGATGCAAATGCCCGCAGTGGTTTATAGAAATACTTTAAAGTGATTTGAAATTTCCGTATCACAAGTTACCAGTAAATGCCTGTAAGGTTGTTAAAAATACTTTATAGTAATTTATATGAACCCCTACTTGTGGTCATTGCAAATTCCTTTAAAAGTATATTATTTATTATTGGGATTCATGAAAAATAATACATTGTATATAATAAAAGATTTATTTGCTTAAACAAAATATACATAAATAAAATAAGATAAAATATATTGTAAGTTACATAATGTTTTATCTTTGAGGTGACTCCTGGTAAATGCCTACACGATACGAATTTGTCAGTATCATTAACGATATCTGTGAACAAAGCAGATTAGCACATCCAGCAATGGGTAATATACCTTAATGATATATTTATTTTATTTATAAATGAACTATGTATTCAAAAAAAGGTTACGTTCACTGGCTATTGCTCCAATTCTTGCAGGTCCTCGAGGAATATCTTCACTTTCTTTGGATCCTCTTGTAGCAAATAAAACTAAATTAATATTGTTGTGTCTAATAATTATTTGCGAACAAAAGAACGTTTCATTCAAAATATTTGCTAGTTTTTCAATGTTTATTTTCTTATAATTAAATAATAATATTATTTTATTAACGGGAAAATAATCATATTAAATGATAATTCAACAAAAATAAAATTAACTTTTGGTATAGGTTTGTACCGCGAAATATAGTTATATTATCTTTGAAAGTATGTAAATAAAAAGAAAATGAAACAAAATAAAGAAAATTACCTTTAAAGTTCTAATTTTTATACGTCGAACATGGTTGTCAAGATGCGCATTTCTTTACAATCGGCACATTTTCATTTTTTGTAGAAAATACGGTGATAACAAATCTACATGTATGTTATTTCGTACCGCACTAAACCAAGAAGGAGCTAAAAAATAGAAGGATATTAGTTTTTATAATTAAAAATACAACATAATGAATTTTACCTGAGTTTCAAGTGTGCTCATTGCGACTGTCGACAAGAGAATAACAAATGACAGAATGACACATAAATTTCTCACCCCTCTGTGTTCTCCTTCTAAACCCTAGAAATGCGGTACCATTATGCTGGCCTTCGGAAAAACCCGCAGGGCCTTCAGTTGCTAGCTGAACTAACAAACAATTTCTAAGAAATGCGAAAGCTTATTCGATCACTTTTCATTTCCGAAATCTTACAAATAACTAATATCGTTTTGCATTTGTTTATATAACAACTATATAAGTCTACACATCGTCAATTATTTTTCATTGAATATTTTAGTTTTTCTTATAATTATATGAACACGGGTAAATAATGCTATAATTCAATTGTAATCTGTTATGTTTTGCATTTCACACATTTATTTATTTATCCAATAGTTTGTTACAAATCACTTTCTAGTAAGTAACGTAGAAAACGATGTATGTATGTATGCACGGAATTATAAAAAATATAATAAGATTAATAAACAAATTTAATTTGTATTATCAATGTAAGTTCAATAAGTTTGCAAATTTCAGTAAAACTGAATATTTTATATTATTTCTGCCGTCGTTTTCCTATTATTCCTTTGTAATTTCACATGTATGACATTGTTACGTGCTAATTAATGTCAAGTCCATATTTTTTATGATAGGAACTGTACCTCAAATTGAAAGTAGAATATTCAGCTCGAATCAACCCTAAAGGTCTAAACATGTTACAAAGGTAGTAACACCTACCTAATATACCTACAGTGCAACACAGATGCCTGTAAGCGACTTGAATCTGCCCTACCAAAATTTCCTACCTTTTTCTTACCATGTTTCGACCTTCCTACCCTAAATCAACTTTAAGGAAGATTCAACAACTCAATTGGAAATACATCTTCCCTGTTTCTACCCCAAAACTTTACAGTGTATTGTTTTGAGAATATTTTAGTTGAAACGGACATGTCGGAAACCCCCTAGATACCAAATTTTGTAAAATAATATTGAATAATTTTTAGAATAACGACAGCGTGAGGTCGTTCTGGGCACCTGTATATTAAACGCAGTATGTAAATAACACAAAAAATGTATATGTTTGAATTGGCACCAAATTACATAGCCTGTGACGTCCAAAAATTTTAACCAATGACTGAATTAGAAAGATAAAAATTTTAAAAAATATTTATGATTGCATCAAAATGTTGTTCATAACAATAAAGCTTTAATTTTGTAAATATTTTTATATTTATTCAAATGTTAGTTGTGTTCATTTTGTAATTTGCATTAACTAAATGTTGAGGCCTTTAGATTCCAAATCGTTTTAGTTTGTAGAACAAATTAGTTATATTTACGCCCGATATTCGATAAACTAATTTATTACGTAGATTTATTAGGAAGATAACAAATATCGGTATTTCAATGTAAAGTTGCTAGGCAAATTGTTATTAGATACTTTTTTGAAATCTAGTTGTAACAATACAAAATAAATTAAAATAATACATGACATTGACATTTTTGTCATATTCAAATATTCATAAGGTGTTCGTGTATGTAAGTAATATCTTAAAAATATAGACAAAAAACAGACATCAAACTTTTCTACCGGTTAAGTTGGGTTATTCCAGAATTTAATATTAAAATAAGACAACGAACTCCACAACGTGGAAAATAAGTAGGAGATTAGGAAAATCATTACGAACGAATTTAATGCACAATCTTGGTACTGTCCATCGCTACAACAAATCATTCCGTTTAAAATATGATTGCATTAAAAGGACATTAAAAAACTGCAAATAACAAATTTGTATTTTAGGCTAGTATTTCTACAAGTACTCGTAAGATTTCTTAAATTTGTTAGTGCTCTAGTAACTTTTTTCATAATTTTTCCTACTCTGGATTTATGTATACCTCAAAATATTAATATAGGAACTCCCCGTAGCATTAAACTTAAAGTTAGTAACAATTTTAAATAGACATGTTATTCAATAAACAAACTATCAAATTCTTAATAAGTGCTGCTTATTTTTTTTGTACAAAACATTTTTTTGCTGATCAGTATCTTATTAACCTATACTAGGTAATTCAAACTGTGCACTCGCGCCAAAGGCAAATTCTAACCTATATTGAAAAATCATGGATTGTAAAAGTACCACAACTTGAAATTACCTGTTACTGGGATATTTTATATAATTTTCTCTTAATTCTAGAATATATATTCTACGCTATGTTTGATAGCTGGAATCTTTGAAAAAATTCTTCATTAGTCCAAATGTTTAAATTATCAGGTCTTTGTCGTACAGTATGTTATATTTTTCTTAATAGAAAAATATTTTCAATAATACCAAGTTCTGCCTCTACCTATATATAATCACTTTCATCAAAATACATTTCCATCTTACAATTTTTTTTTATTTAAAATGTAAATGTAATGCGAACTGACAATGACATTCGTTTTATTAGGTAGCTAACAAATTTATTAGCTACTAGAAGTTCCTCTCAAATTTGTTAGCGAATAAACAAATTATACGGTACCTAATAACTTGTTTGGACATTGAAATACGCAAAAAATGGTTTTTACGTAAATAAAATTTATTAGGAAGTTGTTAGGAGATTGAAATACCGGACCTTAAATTTGTTAGCTAATAAACAATTTGTAAAGTACCTAATAACTTGCTTGGGTATTGAAATACGCAAAAAATGGTTGTTAGGTAAATAAAATTTATTAGGAAGTTGTTAGGAGATTGAAATACGGGGCCTTATACATATATAATTGCAACTGACTCGTTATATAAAATAAAACGATTTGGAAACTAAAGGCCCCAACATTTATTTAATTTTTATATTTACTTCAGACAACCTTTTCATTTTCTTGTAGCCTGTCGGCACCCCTGGCCATAGCCACCTATTTCATTATGTTACAACCAAAATAGATCACCGTACATTAAAACTTCAACGTGCTTCCATGACAAAAACGTGCGAAAGTTTGCTTGCGAAACTAGGAGACATGGAGACAACCTACTCGTATATGAACAAATGAACAAACAGATGTGGAAAAAATCTTGTTTTCTAATAATATTCGTATTTAATTTACTTTAAATGTTAATATATTTTATAAATAACTTAATACTCGATAACTAAGGATAATCAGAAAATTTTACTTTTTTTTAATATTTTGTTTATTTTATTATTTTATCAAACTTCAAAAACAAGGACCTCACTATTGAGACAGCCTTGTAGTTAGAAGATATTTCTATTTTCAATTTCAAATCAAATATAGGTACCTTTAATAACAAAATTAAACAAAAAGAGTGATATATATATATATATATATATATATATATATATATATATATATATATATATATATATATATGTATAGACTTATTTGTCCCTATATGTAAACGCTTGCCAATCTGTGTAAAATTTTAAATTAAGTTATGATTTTAATAATAGCTTCATAGCTGTGACAAACGGCGGCACAGTTTTTCAATGCTGGTTTTGCATAGCATGCCTCGATTTTTATTACTGTTTGTTTTTCGGGCAAAACCTCTTTGGATGAATCTTCTCTGGCGTGACGCATGACCCACGTCACCGTGCTGACGTCATGTGATGTGGGTCCGGACTAAGATGGAGAATTTTTGCCGGGATTACTTGAAACTGGACAAGGTTTTACTTCCCAGTTTCCGGGAATTACCCAGTATTCGAGGCTTCATTGTGTCCTTTGTTTTTTCACCGTTTTAATAACTTGCCACGAGAGATAAGACATGTATTTATATTCTCCAGACTTGTAAGGTGTCAGTTTTTTGGTGATGCTTACAGTATGACGGTTATACGGTTATACTTCTAAGAAAAATATAGCACTATCTACTTTAAGGTTAGCCCTTCGAAGTGTTGAAATATTTATCTATTTCACTAAGAGCACTTCCTGCCATTAAAGTTACCCTCTTAATACTACAAAAATATTTGAGTAAGGGGTGCATAAAATTTAATATTCAAACTACATAACTTTTATCTTAACAAAATATGCGTTTTTGAAATGCAGATTTCAGAAAGTAAAGATAACAATAATCGATAAATCAAACATTTTTATTTTAAAAATTCAAATCTATATAATCTTAATTCATAAATATGTGTATATTACCCAGGTTTTATTCACTGATACACGTATCAATTTGCTTTTCTTAAATTTTGATAATATTGATATATTCACTGTTTTAAATGTGGTGATCCTCAAGTCATAAGTTTCTGACCGAAGAATGAACAATCATGTTTATGTGTATCTTTATCATGTGAGTAACAAAGACAGGCATAAACATGATTGTTCATTCTTAGTTCAGAAACTGATAACATGTGGATCACAACATTTAAAACAGAGAGTATATCGTTATTAGTACATAGTAAGACTTCCATTTATTTGGTCTCGCTTTAACTGGCCTCTGCTTTCACGGAGAATTTTCTTTGTGTTTTATTGTGGTGTAATCACAATTAGACCCTATTATATAATACAGTTCACTTTGACTTTTTAATCCGTAAAATTAGGATAACAATACAAAAGAGAAAACTTCAAATGGAAAACTTATAGCAAAAGAGAATAGTCATTACTTACAAACAAAGTGATTATGAACAATAATCACTTACGCTTTGACACATTTTATAAAACGCGGCCAGTATGTCAAATCTTCATTCGTTTAGCGTTAATTTATAAATTAACTAGTATTTTTTAAACAGCTGAATGTTTTACAAAACGACGAAAGCTTCAGTTCCGTTATGCCACAGGCGATTTACAAAAATAATCATTTTATACGTCTACTGATTTTCCAAATGACTGGGCGACTTATAAAATGATGAGTTTTGGACTTTTGGATATTTTTCTTAATTTTAACCAGGCTATTTAACTAGCTATTCTTGCGCCTGGGGCGCAATATAAAATTGCGCTTCTTCCCCTTTATTTTTAGCAAATTATTATTTTAAAAAATATAAGTACATAAAAAAGGTAATTTCGGCTCAAAAATTATCCTCTTTTGACCAGCAGTGTCTGTTCAAGAATTAGTTCCATATTCTCTCGTCTTAGTTCCATATTCTCTCGTCTCAACGAATGCAGTATATAGTTTTAGTATTATTTAATGGTATTTAATGTACATTTCAATTACAATAATTATAAAATACAAAATAAAGACAACATTATGTCTGACGCATATCATTTGGACCGTAACTGGAACGCAGAATTAGAATTAAATGTTTATATCTTAATCAACACAAAGATGGGTTTTTTTTCTACAAATATATTATTGATTTTGCATTAAGAAACCAATTAAAAGTTATTGTTGACATGTCAATGCAGTACGATTGTTAAAAAAAGTAGGTTCGCGGAAAGTCTTTATCCTGTAATATACGAAATTCTGTTGTTATTATTATTATTATTATTATTATTATTATTAATATTATTATTAATATTATTATTATTATTATTATTATTATTATTATTATTATTATTATTATTATTATTATTATTATTATTATTATTGCGCATAAACTAGGCTTTCTGGGTAAAAAATTGTAAGAAACTTAAGTATTCGTTAGGAACGACCAGAAACTTAATTTTGCAGTTTAAAAATACCGGAAATATTAAGACAAACGTTAAAACTGGGCGTTTTTTGATAATTATTATAATGGAAAATCGCCGAGTCTATCCCAGATTTGCCTGTCAAATAGGCAAATGTGATTGGTAGATCGATCTTTAAAGACACTTGTCTGAGAAGTATGAAAAAACTGAGATATGGGTTCTACAAGGTAAAATAAATCATCAAAATACAATCCAAACTTGAAATTTTTTCAACTAAGCGATGGAAAAATCTCCACTCGCACAAAAACAAAAGCAAGCCCGATCTTTAGTCCTGGGATTCAATCTCTGTGTTCTTTTGCCGATACATTCACTCACTGGACTGCCACGCGCTGGGGGTGCCTTGCGCGCGAACTTTAAAAGTTACAGTGCACAGAAATACAGTATTAATTCGTAAAGTGTGCAATAAGAAATCCAAGAGTGTGCTTGGATAAGCCAAATATAAGATTAAAGAATATTTCTGAGAATTATCAAATGAAGAACTTATTTCTGCGCCCTATAAACAGCTGTACCCGGGGCAAGAGCCCCGCTCGCCCCACCCTAGTTACGGCCCTGATTTTAACATAATCTAACGCAAGCTGGCCGTAAGAAATTCATCGTTTTATAAAACGACTAGCCAGAGTGTAAAATAAGACTACGAAGATTTGATAATTTAACCGCGTTTTATATAATTACTAGACTTTTTGTTAAAAGATGGATTTTTAATAAAGAAGAAATATGTAAATGTAATACCTATTTATTATGAAATAGAAAATAATACGTTGTAAATATTTTGCCTAAAATCCGATTTATGTATGTTGGAAAATTGTTGGATACGACTTTATTTAAATACCGAATTATGCAGATTTTAATTTTAAATGTAACAGGTCTATAAATGTATTAAGAATTAAAATAATAACCACGATAAAACGCATACATTTTTAATTATATTTGAATGCATATTGTAAAACAATATCCGCATTATTATCGGTTATTTCTCTCCCCATTATTACATTTGTGGAAATGAATTTATTTATCTCTAGGTAAAAACAATATTGATTTGCATTAATTATGACTTGTTTGTTGATATAATAATTGTACATTATTGAGCATTTTACATTTGTAAAACTCCCTGATGTCTGCGAGAAGTGTTTTTATGTTTTTGCCAAGTCATTTCCCGCAAACTTTTTCGCATTCTGTACAGGAAGTCCCGGCGTTCGGGGACTAATGAGCCTCTTTGACATTACTGCTTGGTCAAGGGCAGTTATAATTTTCATAATTTGGGTAATGATATTTTGGCAAGCTAATAAAGATAATGCGTTGACGAAATTACTATAATTCGACCAAGCGGTGATAATTTCAATTTATGTTCGGGGAAATGAATGTTTACGATGAAAATTATAGTAAGGAAATATAATAATGAATTAAATTATGACATATCTACCTATAAAAGTTTACCATTTTTATGTAATGTGCATATTTATTTATGTTTAAGGGAATTAATTTACTGTTTTTATTAGACGATTAACAGATTTAAATCTATTATGTTTCCAAATTACAATTCTGTTCTTAGATAAATTAACTATTTCCATCGTTGTTGTGCAAATAGTTTCATAATGTTACCTCATGTCACCTATACTTAATTTGATATAAGAATGTAGTGTAGCATGGTATAAGGAGGGACAACATTTTACAGCTTGTGATTTGTGCAAACGTGAGATATTTTAAAAATATTCCAAAATTACTTATGTAGGTATTGCAATTTTTTACTGCTTGTATAGAATAATAATTATTAATTAAATTAAACTTGTCTCGTCAAGCTCCGCCCACTACTGATATCTTAAACGAAATAGAGTACCTATGCGGAGGTATTGTCTTTTCTCGTAAAATTCGATGGTGATTTTTTAATGAATAAGCACGTTTTAGGATTGCTAGAATATGATCTAACTATTTTTACAATAATGTTTGAATGTGTGAATGTATAATTTGTATGTATATGCGTGCGTATGTGTTTTTGTGTAACGAGTTTATAGTCTCCGATGACTCTAGTATTACAGTCTCTCATTATAATTTTCCGTATTCTACATTTACACATCTATAGGTATGAAGAGCTAATAAAATATGTTACAATGGGGTTTTATACCAATTCTTAAAAAAAAACACACGATTTAAAATTTTTATATAATAAGTGAGTTATGAATTTTAAAGTTCAAACTTTTTTCGGTAATATGTACATTTACACTTTCTTATCTAAGATAGTTAAATTTTGATTAATGATATAGTACCCTCCTACTGGTCGACTGAAAGGCATATTCTACTATAAGATCTTAAAAGTTTTTCAACAAAAAAATACTTTATATCAGGTTCATTACCACATACTTAAGGCTACACATTTTTTAAAAACGGCGTGCTATTCTGTAATCGAAGAGAAAAAATATATTTGCCTAAGAATTATTGTTTTCCTAAGGTAATTATTTACTTCCAAAATATTATCAGACTCCAATGTCTAACGTACAAGTAGATCACTTACAAATCTACGTATTCATGGAGATGAAACCAGCGGCAAATAATGTTATTAGAGTGATTGTTATCCAGTATATCAAAAGGTCTTCCATAGTGAAAGGAATGAAAAATTTTCATTTAGATTATCACATTAACTTCCTTTTGTAATGTATTAAATATCTTTGTGTATCAACTGTGAGTTTTGTTCTGTGATAAGTCCTGAGCAATTTGAAGTGAGTACACGGCTTGCAGCAATCGGTTTGTCACGCAGATAGCCATGTATCACGAAGCCTGCAGTGTAGCTGTACACCAGGGTTATAACTCACATACACCCCTGCAGGACTAGCGTTTTATTGTTTCACACCGGGCGGACACCAATTTTTACAATAATTGTATGAGGCGGTATCGCGATATTTACGACCCGAAACAACGTTTTATCATGGTTTGCCAATGACCTGGGCGGATTCAATTGCCAAGCACATGCATTTTAAAAAAGATTTAAAAGGTTAGTTTCTTTTAGATACAATTAGTTATATAGATATCTTCTTTTTTCAATTTGGATATAGATTGATGCTTTCACCAAAATTATGAAGAAATACTCGAACTCGTTTACGTTTATTAGGATAGGACCACGATTAGAGGAAGTTAGCAGAGTTATGTAGTTAACATATTTATCTGTAATTTATAACGATAACAGAAAGACATTTTACGCTCGTGTCACGCGTATCGCACAGTCATTTAAAAAATCTGATTTGGCCAGCACATTACGCTGTGCGTCAGTTCTATGTATTTTGTACAAGTCCCACACACAAAGTTTCTTGCAAAAGATTCCATATTTCCAGTACATTACCTTCAGTCAATTCTATGTACATTGTTTCTTGTAAGAGATTCTATATATTTCCAGTATAATTATAACACAAACATACTATGTCAATTGCACTTGACACTGACATTTGTCAATTAGAATTTTCTTGATATAGTAGATGCTTCTATGGTTATTATAGCACAGCTGGCTGCTGTATGAAATTTAATATCATTATAATTTTTTAACTCTATATTCATTTAATATAAAGTATAAAATGTAATCAAGTCATATAGAGAATAAAATAGCCTTTAATATTTATAACATTCAATGTGAAAAAATGATATTTAACAACGTTTTTTCAAGAAACATTGTTAAAATCTTCAAATTCGGGTACTTCCGGTCGGCCAATTATAAGCAAAATCTAATCAGCCCTTCATATGGATGTAAAAAAGGAATACGCAAAAATTATAATTTTTTAAAAGGTGGTATTGCAGTTAATCGTCACACACACACACACACACACACACACACACACAGCCATGCTTACATCCATCCATCCATCCATCCATCCATCCATCCATCCATCCATCCATCCATCCATCCATCCATCCATCCATCCATCCATCCATCCATCCATCCATCCATCCATCCATCCATCCATCCATCCATCCATCCATCCATCCATCCATCCATCCATCCATCCATCCATCCATCCATCCATCCATCCATCCATCCATCCATCCATCCATCCATCCATCCATCCATCCATCCATCCATCCATCCATCCATCCATCCATCCATCCATCCATCCATCCATCCATCCATCCATCCATCCATCCATCCATCCATCCATCCATCCATCCATCCATCCATCCATCCATCCATCCATCCATCCATCCATCCATCCATCCATCCATCCATCCATCCATCCATCCATCCATCCATCCATCCATCCATCCATCCATCCATCCATCCATCCATCCATCCATCCATCCATCCATCCATCCATCCATCCATCCATCCATCCATCCATCCATCCATCCATCCATCCATCCATCCATCCATCCATCCATCCATCCATCCATCCATCCATCCATCCATCCATCCATCCATCCATCCATCCATCCATCCATCCATCCATCCATCCATCCATCCATCCATACATCCATACATCCATACATCCATCCATCCATCCATCCATCCATCCATACATCCATACATCCATACATCCATACATCCATACATCCATACATCCATACATCCATACATCCATCCATCCATCCATCCATACATCCATACATCCATACATCCATACATCCATACATCCATACATCCATACATCCATCCATCCATCCATCCATACATCCATACATCCATACATCCATCCATCCATACATCCATACATCCATACATCCATCCATCCATACATCCATACATCCATACATCCATACATCCATCCATCCATACATCCATACATCCATACATCCATACATCCATACATCCATACATCCATACATCCATCCATCCATACATCCATACATCCATACATCCATACATCCATACATCCATACATCCATACATCCATACATCCATACATCCATACATCCATACATCCATACATCCATACATCCATACATCCATACATCCATACATCCATACATCCATACATCCATACATCCATACATCCATACATCCATACATCCATACATCCATACATCCATACATCCATACATCCATACATCCATACATCCATACATCCATACATCCATACATCCATACATCCATACATCCATACATCCATACATCCATACATCCATACATCCATACATCCATACATCCATACATCCATACATCCATACATCCATACATCCATACATCCATACATCCATACATCCATACATCCATACGAGGTGTGTTCAAAAACTATCGCGAATTTTGAATTTTCGCGGGTTACGTATATTCGAATTTCGATCTTTTTGTGGCTTTATGTTGGTACTCATGTCTCTCACTTATGTCGACAAGCTCGGCCATTTTGAATGTTCACTTAATTGTTGACAGCTGCTTTGCTTGCACGTGTTTTGGATCGTCTTCGATTTTTACCTATTCAAAAAAATGGAACAAAGAACCTGTATCAAATTTTGTGTGAAAAACGAAATTAAGTGCGCGGATGCATTCCGAATGTTGACTGTGGCATACGGAGAAGCTACCTTAGACCAAAGCAACGTTTATCGGTGGTACAAAATGTTCTCAGAAGGCCGAGAAGATGTGAACGACGAAAAGCGTGCCGGACGCCCGAGCACTTCAACAACAGACGAAAAAATTAATGAAGTGGAGAAAATGATATTGGCCAATCGTCGAATCACCGTTAGAGAAGTTGCTGAGGACCTAAACATATCGATTGGCTCGTGCCATTCGATTTTTATCAATGATTTGGGCATGAGACGGGTCGCCGCGAAATTTGTACCAAAATTGCTCAATTGCGACCAAAAACAGCATCGCATGAACATTGCTAATGAGATGTTGGACTCTGTCCGCGACGACCCAAATTTGCTCCAGAGGGTCATAACTGGTGACGAATCGTGGGTTTATGGTTATGACGTGGAAACCAAAGTTCAATCATCTCAATGGGAGCTGCCGCACGAACCAAGACCGAAAAAAGCGCGCCAAGTTCGGTCGAATGTGAAAGTTTTGCTGACAGTTTTCTTCGATTGCAGGGGCGTGGTGCATCATGAGTTCTTGCCACAGGGTAGAACGGTCAATAAGGAATATTACCTGCAAGTTATGCGCAATTTGCGCGAAGCAATCCGCCAGAAACGCCCGGATTTGTGGAAGAACAAAAATTGGCTTTTGCACCACGATAACGCCCCTGCTCACACATCGTTGCTTGTGCGCGACTTTTTAGCCAAAAACAACACACTAATGATGCCGCAGCCACCGTATTCCCCAGATCTGGCCCCCTGTGACTTTTTCTTGTTCCCTAAACTGAAGAGGCCTATGAAAGGACGACGTTACGCTACGCTTGACGAGATAAAGACGGCATCGAAGGAGGAGCTGAACAAGATAAAAAAAAATGATTTTTTGAAGTGCTTTGAAGATTGGAAAAACCGTTGGCACAAGTGTATAATATCTCATGGGGATTACTTTGAAGGGGACAAAATAGATATTCATGAATAAATAAATAATTTTTGAAAAAACACAAAATTCGCGATATTTTTTGAACACACCTCGTACATCCATACATCCATACATCCATACATCCATACATCCATACATCCATACATCCATACATCCATACATCCATACATCCATACATCCATACATCCATACATCCATACATCCATACATCCATACATCCATACATCCATACATCCATACATCCATACATCCATACATCCATACATCCATACATCCATACATCCATACATCCATACATCCATACATCCATACATCCATACATCCATACATCCATACATCCATACATCCATACATCCATACATCCATACATCCATACATCCATACATCCATACATCCATACATCCATACATCCATACATCCATACATCCATACACCATACATCCATACATCCATACATCCATACATCCATACATCCATACATCCATACATCCATACATCCATACATCCATACATCCATACATCCATACATCCATACATCCATACATCCATACATCCATACATCCATACATCCATACCATCCATACATCCATACATCCATACATCCATACATCCATACATCCATACATCCATACATCCATACATCCATACATCCATACATCCATACATCCATACATCCATACATCCATACATCCATACATCCATACATCCATACATCCATACATCCATACATCCATACATCCATACATCCATACATCCATACATCCATACATCCATACATCCATACATCCATACATCCATACATCCATACATCCATACATCCATACATCCATACATCCATACATCCATACATCCATACATCCATACATCCATACATCCATACATCCATACATCCATACATCCATACATCCATACATCCATACATCCATACATCCATACATCCATACATCCATACATCCATACATCCATACATCCATACATCCATACATCCATACATCCATACATCCATACATCCATACATCCATACATCCATACATCCATACATCCATACATCCATACATCCATACATCCATACATCCATACATCCATACATCCATACATCCATACATCCATACATCCATACATCCATACATCCATACATCCATACATCCATACATCCATACATCCATACATCCATACATCCATACATCCATACATCCATACATCCATACATCCATACATCCATACATCCATACATCCATACATCCATACATCCATACATCCATACATCCATACATCCATACATCCATACATCCATACATCCATACATCCATACATCCATACATCCATACATCCATACATCCATACATCCATACATCCATACATCCATACATCCATACATCCATACATCCATACATCCATACATCCATACATCCATACATCCATACATCCATACATCCATACATCCATACATCCATACATCCATACATCCATACATCCATACATCCATACATCCATACATCCATACATCCATACATCCATACATCCATACATCCATACATCCATACATCCATACATCCATACATCCATACATCCATACATCCATACATCCATACATCCATACATCCATACATCCATACATCCATACATCCATACATCCATACATCCATACATCCATACATCCATACATCCATACATCCATACATCCATACATCCATACATCCATACATCCATACATCCATACATCCATACATCCATACATCCATACATCCATACATCCATACATCCATACATCCATACATCCATACATCCATACATCCATACATCCATACATCCATACATCCATACATCCATACATCCATACATCCATACATCCATACATCCATACATCCATACATCCATACATCCATACATCCATATCCATACATCCATACATCCATACATCCATACATCCATACATCCATACATCCATACATCCATACATCCATACATCCATACATCCATACATCCATACATCCATACATCCATACATCCATACATCCATACATCCATACATCCATACATCCATACATCCATACATCCATACATCCATACATCCATACATCCATACATCCATACATCCATACATCCATACATCCATACATCCATACATCCATACATCCATACATCCATACATCCATACATCCATACATCCATACATCCATACATCCATACATCCATACATCCATACATCCATACATCCATACATCCATACATCCATACATCCATACATCCATACATCCATACATCCATACATCCATACATCCATACATCCATACATCCATACATCCATACATCCATACATCCATACATCCATACATCCATACATCCATACATCCATACATCCA